>JAODAL010004765.1:0-151818 GCA_025379985.1 Phyllomedusa bahiana
AAACAAGCCCCGAAATCTCTCCTTTCTGAGCAGAGAGCAGGTCGGGACTCTCCCATAGACATGAATGGGAGTTCTGAGTAGAGTTGAGCGGCAATGCTCAGCCATCATGAGAACTCCCATTCATGTCTATAGGAGAGTCCCGACCTGCTCTCTGTTCACGTTCAGAAAGGAGGGGTTTTGAGGCTCGTTTAGAAGAAAGGTGCAGGGCCCAGAGGTGGGACCTGGATCTATCAGACAATGATGTTTAGGGTCGCCATTAGGGCAGTACAATCAGTACTCCCGTACGGGGCCCGGCCAGTCTATGAAGTAAGGGGGACCCGCCCCCATCGGTATGTACCGCTCCCTTATTTCAGGCTCTCTTATGTATGCACATCCTTGCGACGCGCATACAATTAAGATGAACGACGGGGCAGGGAGAGCTGTGCGCTACTTGCACCTGCTGTATATAGCTGTGCAGGGCCCAAGCCTTAGGCTATGTTCACACGGCTTATTTCGGGGCGTAATTACGTCCGTAAATACGTCCCGAAATACGTTTCAAATACGTGTCACAAAGTGTGGCACGTATTTCGCATCGTAAATACATTCCACATTCTTTACTATGGTGATTTACTTGCAAAATACGCCTCAATAAGTGACAGGGGACTTAATTTTACGATCGTATTTACGGACGTATTTAGGCCCGTAAATACGTCACGAAAATACGCCTCATGTGAACGACGAGGCGTATTTTACATTGGAATCAATGCTAATCTAATTGTTCATTATTTGAAACGTATTTCAGGACGTATTTACGGACGTAAATACGTCCGTAAAAATACGCCCCGAAATAAGCCCTGTGGGGAACCATAGCCTTTAAACAGCAGGCTTTTGGGGCTGAGAAACGCGGAGACGCCGGGGCAGCACAGAAAAGTGATTACTTAGCTACAGGGGGCCCTATTCTACCTACAGGGTGGACCTAAGCTACAGGGTGGCCCTATTCTACCTACAGGGTGGCCCTATTCTACCTACAGGGGGGGTCCTATTATGCCTACAGGGGGGACCTAAGCTACAGGGTGGCCCTATTCTACCTACAGGGGGGGGTCCTATTATGCCTACAGAGGGGGGACCTAAGCTACAGGGTGGCCCATTCTACCTACAGGAGGACCTAAACTACAGGGGGCCCTATTCTACCTACAGGGGGCCCTATTTACCTACAGGGGTGGACCTAAGCTACAGGGGTGGCCTATTCTAACTACAAGGGGGTCCTATTCTATCTACAGGGGGTCCTAAGCTACAAGGGACCCTATTCTACCTACAGGGGGCCCTAAGCTACAGGGTGGCCCTATTCTACCTACAGGGGGGGTCCTATTATGCCTACAGGGGGGACCTATTCTACCTACAGGGAGGACCTAAACTACAGGGTGGCCCTATTCTACCTACAGGAGGGCCCTATTATACCTACAGGGGGACCTAAGCTACAGGGTGGCCCTATTCTACCTACCGGAGGGCCCTATTCTACCTACCGGGGGGACCTAAGCTACAGGGTGGCCCTATTCTACCTACAGGGGGGCCCTAAGCTACAGGGTGGCCCTATTCTACCTACAGGGGGGCCCTATTATACCTACAGGTGGGCTTTATTCTACTTAGGGGCGCCCTAAGCTACAGGGGACCTACAGGGGGGCCCTATTCTACCTACAGGGAGGCCCTATTATACCTACAAGAGGGACCTAAGCTACATGGTGGCCCTATTCTACCTACTGGAGGGCCCCTAAGCTACCGGGGTCATGTGTGGAGCATCAGGGGTCAGCCAGAGGTGGGGGGCGGAGCGATGGGGGCCCAAGTACTCCAGCTGTATGGGGCCCCAAAATTACTGATGGCGGCCCTGTCTGTAGTGAGACAACCCCTTTAATTACATATTGATAGGATATTCTAACAATGTGTGATAGGCGCAGGTCCCATCTCTAGGACCCGTTCCTATCTCTAGAACGAGCTCAGAAACCTGTTCTGAACGGAGGGCGTGGGTCGGGCCTTTCGGCTGTACTCGATGCTCCCATTGATTTCAGTGGGACAGTTTCGACCACCTATCTGTTCAATACAGAAAGGTTTTGTGGCCTGTTCAAGAGAAAGGTAAAGCTCTTACCTCTGGGATTCGCACCCATCAGACATTGCTGGCACGTCCTATCGATGTCTACGGCGAGACAACAATAGAGGGTGCTTGAGCTTCTCAGCTCCTTTCCCATAATCCCTTGTGATATGCAAATGCTTAGTGGAGGGCAAAAATGCAATTCAAAACTTCACACAACTGTATAGTGCTCTCCCCAAGGAGAGATATTCCCCTTTCTAAGCCAGCCATTGCCTCCCACCCAACCAGCCAGTAAACTCTGCAACCCAGAAACAGCTGTCTGCAGATTGGGTGATGCTGGCTTGGCTAATATCCCTTTTCCTAGTTCCTGTTCAGGCTGTGGGCGGTTCTACAGCTTCAGATCCCAATTCCTGCTCAGGCTGTGGGCTGTTGTACACCTTCAGGTTCCTCCTTCCTGTTCAGGCTGTGGGCGGTTCTACAGCTTTAGGCTCCCACTTTCTGTTCAAGCTGTGGGCAGTTCTACAGTTTCAGGTTCCCACTTCCTGTTGAGGCTGTGGGCTGTTATACACCTTCAGGTTCCCCCTTCCTGTTCAGGCTGGGGGTGGTTCTACAGCTAGAGGCTCACACTTCCTGTTCAGGCTGGGGGTGGTTCTACAGCTTTAGGATCCCACTTTCTGTTCAGGCTGTGGGCGGTTCTACAGTTTCAGGTTCCCACTTCCTGTTGAGGCTGTGGGCTGTTATACACCTTCAGGTTCCCCCTTCATGTTCAAGCTGGGGGTGGTTCTACAACTTTAGGAACCCACTTCCTGTTCAGGCTGAAAGCTGGTTCTACTACAGTGACTGACATTTCAGCTCTGCTATTTCCAGCTGATCCTGTTAGAGGGATATTGGTGATGGAGGGGTCTAAACAGCAGTCAAGAGTTAAAGTCTGTCACTAAGAAACATGAACACGCTTGCATGCTGCTAAGACACAGCAGAGAGTGACACCACTACCCCAGCCACTGCTAAAGCAGAGAGTTGGTCTGTAACCTAGGAAATCTTCTGTACTCAAGCAGGAGATAAAAACTGCTCTAACGAAGAAAGGAAGCAAAATCAGAACAGCAATGTATTTGATATTTTTTTATTTACCTTTGCCTACATGTTTAGAGTTTATCAGTGTGGTGTGAATACCTATTTAAAGGAAAAATAAACTGCTCTCAGGTGTGTGGAAGTGGCTTATACCCCACTGACAACTCATACACACTCGTGCAAACCAAGCGTATAGTGGTGGGGGGGGGGGGGGGGGGTTTGGGAGGCGCAGCCGTCACAGAATGACAGCCATTTAAGGTGTATGAGAACCTTTATGACCTGTGCCTAAGGGAAGGCTGCAGAACATGGAGCTGATACTTCCCCCGTGTTACAGATCTCTTCGCATAGTCTATGATAAGCTGACCTCTATTAGCTTCCTGTCACATACAGCAAGGACAGCACCGTAGATGAGGTGTGCGAGTCATTCCTAGACACCAGGGAGAGCATGACCTCTAGGATAGCAGGGAGATGCATACAGGGGACCTGAACCATAGGCCATCATGAATGTTCATTCTCACCCCTTATTCGCAAGGGACACTAAAGGGTGAATGACTGAGGGCTCCCGTAACCCACATTTCCGGGGGGACAGGTTTTAGATCTTAGAAAGTTCTATCATAAATCTGTCCCGTAAATCATTGGGAATATCTAAGGGTATGTTCACACAACGTTTTGGATCCGCTTTTTGATCTGTTTTTTACTAGAAGAAAAACGCATTGAAAACTGTGTCCAAACTGCATCCCAAAAATATTTCCAAAAACCGAGCAGCTGATGCTTTTTTGGATGCGTTTTTGGGATCCGTTTTTCACTATATAAATATATATATATATACATATACACACACATACATATATATATATATATATACACACACACACACCACACACACACACACCACACACACACACCACCACACACCACACCACACACAGGTTGTAGTTTGAAAGGATAGAATCTTAAGTTATATACTTTATGTATGTAATATATAAATCGGCCCTAGAGGTCTCATTTGCCTAAAGAACTGTTTGAATTTAGTAACCTAATGACTACATTTTACATGTGTCAGTATAATACTAAAATCACTCAACATTCTATAATAAACTATTTATCTAAAACATTAATAAATTTATAAGTTAAATCTTCTGTATTTTCTATAAACACCCTTTCTATACTAAAAAAACTGCTTTTATATAATTCAATACATATAAAAAGCGCTTTATGAGATTAAACACATGTAAAATACTGGAAGCGCCCTCTATTGGGTCATTAGGTTACTAAAGTTCAAACATTTCTTCTACCTCTAGCGGCCGATTTAGTGTATTACACTTAAAATTTTAATCCAATGCGTTCTTTGGATGCGCTTTTAGTATCAAAAGCATCCAAAACGCACCCAAAAGTATGTTGTGCTTTTGGATCCGTTTTTTCAGGCTCCAAAAGTGCACCCCATTGTTTCCTCTGGGGATTTCACTTGCATAAAACGCAAGTAGAATTGACATGTCAATTCTTAAAAATGGAAAAGACGCAAGAAAAGGCGCAGCAGCGATCACTCGTCTGAACGGAGATGCGTGTTTTACATTGAAACCAATGTAAATCACACTGCACATTGTTAGATATGTTTTTTGGATCCGTTTTGGGTCTGAAAAACGGATCTGAAAAATATTGTGTGAACATACCCTAACCCTTAAACCACCCTAGACAACAATGTCTATAGAAAGCGAACACCAACCGAGCACCTCTTATGGGGAGAACAAAGATTGGCTGCAGCACCGTAGAATATGTATCGCAGCCGTCCCCACCAGCCCTGAGAAGATTAACCCCGAGGACCAGAGCTACTTAATTCTCTTTCCGTTACAGTGATCGGAACCTTTATGTTGTGTGAAGTCGCTTTATCTTCGGAGTCCTACCTTATTGAGACTCATCTCTCACGAGGACTCTGCTCCAGGACACTAGACAACCCCTTTAAGTACAGGAAGTAAAGGGCTGTCAATGTTCCGATGCAATGTGTGAGGGGAGCGCTTTCACACAACATTTAAACGTGCACAAATTCCATAAAACCGCATAACACTTTCCCACCTTGTTATTAGGACTTGCAAATTTATGCGCATACCTGAGGGCAGCGAAGCCTCCAATGGGCACATTAGAATGGGAAGCAGAATCACTTTCAGCTTTACAACAGCAACAATATCTTCCCCAGATACATATACACAGAGATTTACATATATACACTCTCCAGATAGAGAGGTAGATACATATACACAGAGATTTACATATATACACTCCTCAGATAGAGAGGTGGATACATATATACACTCCCCAGATAGAGAGGTGGATACATATACACACTCCCCAGATAGATAGGCAGATACATATACACAGAGATTTACATATATATACTCCCCAGATAGAGAGGTAGATACATATACACACATATATATTTAAATATTTATTAACATAAATACTATATATATATATATATATATATATATATATATATATATATATATACATACACACACACACACACATCTATATATACACACACACGCGCGCACCCCAGATAGATGCATATATACAAACATATTTACGTACACACACATAAACATATATATATTATATATACACACACTGTATATATACACACAAATTTTATATATATATATATATATATATATATATATATACATACATATACATATACATAAACACACACACACACATATACCTGAGCGGTGAGCACAGGTACGCGCCACTATACATCCTGTGGACACGGCCTTCATTAATTTCCTTCTTCTGTTTGCACCTGTGATTGCTGTTCATGCCAGCGGTGCCCACAAAACACGGAAGGAACCATATTTGGACCCAAAAAACCTGCCTGTGTCTCTGTGACAGTTGAACTTCACTGTGATCTCAGAGCAGTAACCGCTCACAATATACATACACACGTTATAGAAGGTTCACTGCAGACCTGCACAACTTGGCAGGAGTTGGAGGCTAAAAGCATCCCCTTCGCAGGCCGGTTTGTAGGCCGCCTGAAATCCTTTGGCGGCTCATATGTTGTGTGGGCCCGGTCTATTATATTAGAGCAAAAAATAAATTAAGTCAGGACCTTGCTCCACACCAAGAAAAGAGCAACTCCCGGCCTCTGGAAGCCCATCAGTCCCAAGTAAGAGGAGGTTGGGGTCACATCTTTTTCTTTCTCTTAAAGGGGATGTATCGCTTCATCAGCTCATGTGTTTCAATGTAATCTCAGCTTCTCAGCTCTACAAATCCAGAGGCATTTCTTCCCCTCCCAGCTGGGTGTTCCTTAACTGAAGGGGGTGGTGTCACCACCCCCCTATTCCCTGTTCGTGCACGCTCCCGAGTCAGTGTGTCCCCCCCCCCTCTCTGTCTCAGTCCACATGTCACTGTGTCATTCCTCTCCCTATGCAGTCTTATTTTGTAAGAGATGTATATTTACATAATACAGCCCTGCATTCAGTCTAGACAGTCTTCTATGAACTCAGAGCACTGATCTCTTCTCCTATCACAGCTGGAGGTTTGTTACAGTTGAATCCAGTCTTCTATGAACTTATCCAGAGCCACATAGATCTGTCTCCCTTCTCTGTTTACACGCAGCAGCATTAGGCACCGAGGCACAATTCTGCTGTTTTTCTGATTGTAGAAGCAGCTGCAGGGTCACTGAGGAGCTGGTGGCTGTGCAGAGTGAAATTGTTGCCGGCCCCCTTATTCTGAGTGAGAGAGGCAGGAATGCGCGCTCCTGTGAACACGACCGGGGGCCAGACAGAATGTAAATTAGTAGAGCCGTCAGCCAATGAAAAGAAAGGAGGTAGAATCCGACCGGCACTGGGGAACAGTGTTTACACAAAACGAAGATAAGGGAGACTGTGATAACAAGACAGCTTTGCAAATGACATCCTATTGCAAAGTTGCTTGTTTTCACTGTCCCCTTATTCTGAAGACCATTTAATGTAATGATACAACCCCTTTAAGGCAGGAAAGACACTTCCTTTCATGAAGACTTTGCTAATCATAAGGAGGGCCCAGATAAACCTGAATATATCCAACCTGCATCTCACCTTCTGTGCTCCTGCCGGACGGCACCAGTGGTCGCAGTGGGATGATGATGTGCTCGGGGCTCAGACCTTCTTTGGTGTGATTCTCTGTGACGTGCAAAAGGAGCTCAGCGTGACTGGGAGAGAACAGGTTGCACAGCTTACACATGTAGATGGAGCTGGATCCTACAAAAGGAATAGAAAGGTGACAGGTTACACAAAGCGACCCCAGGGAACACTGATCACAGGCGGCTACACAGGGCTGTGGAGTCAGCAAGCCAAAGTCCCGACTCCGACTCCTCAATTTCCCAAACCTCCGACTCCCTCATACACGGCGCATGTTTAATGGTAACATCCGGGTGTTTATCACCTTATGATACAATAATCAAGCTATTTAGGTAGAACAGACCCTGACAAGCAAAAGGGTAACAATGTTTTGATCTTTTGAACACTTGTGGGTAGAGTTGAAGAAAAAGCTGTATTTGTATCCAAGTCCAGTCTGCATCAACATTGAGAATGTGTGGAAGAGACTGGGGATCAGATTTTAGTCAAGACATGCTTGAATCTGATTCAGAGCCCAGAAGGATTCAGGCAGAGCTGAAAACCAAAAGGTGGAATTACAAAATAATAAAAAATAACATTTTGATTTTTAGGAGCAAAGCAGTAACAATGAAGTTACAGGAAAGAATCTGCAGAACTAAGCAGATGCTAAATACTTGCAAGTCACATTTATGTATAAGATAGGTAAGATGACTGTATAAAAAATTACAGTGCCTCATGTACAAAGCTGTAGTTGGATGGTGAGATATGGAGCCTGAAAGTCACAAGTTCAAACCATTGTTACCATTTTGCTTGTCAGTGCAAAATATATTTATTGGATATGACTTTAGAAAACAACTGCAGGAACATTTGTGGAGTCTGAATTTGTTCTGAGAAATCGTATCGCCTCCATCAGATCCCGCATACATGACCTCAATTGATTCATTATTTCCAGGCTAGGAGAACGGCCTCTTACACTAACCTGGGTTGGGAGCAAAGCGATGACCACAGGGTCAACATCTCTAACAATGTCAGGGTATAAAGGAATTGCCTCAGCCACAGTCAGTTTTGATGAATGGTTGATCTTCTACTTCTTTGAAAGCAGGTGAAACATTTTGCTGAAATCTGTTTGCCATGGGGTGGGATCTTTTCCCCTGGGGCAGCACTTTGCCTGCTCCATGTCATCAATTACACTCCTCATGTGATGAGGCTGAAGATATGGGAGCAGTAGCTCTGACCGGACCCAATTCCTCTTGCTCTTTGCTGTATATCGACTAAATGGACCAACTCATTATATAGTTTGGGAGTCGGAGTCGGTCCCTTTTATGATGACTCCGACTCCTGCAAAATAGGCACCGACTCCACAGCCCTGCGGCTACGGCCATCAACACGCTCATGGGTCAGTATTATTAGAGGCCATCCTCATCCTGTGGAAGGGTCCAGCTGTCTGTCTGGATCTAACCCGGTATGAGCCATGACTGAAAGTGGACAGCATGCTCTTCACACGCCCCGGGAGTCTGTGCTTGGGGCAAAACTGGTCCAATCATGAACATGATTCACAGGTCTCCATAGACCACCATTACCAACAGGGCTGACCAATGAAAACTGAAAAAAGTGCGACCATTCAACCCTTCAACAACTGTCCACTGTCGTAACAGATCCTAAATCTGACGTCACTACTTTAACCCCTTAAAGCATATGGACACCCTGTACTTCCAGACAGCGCTATCAGAGTATGGAGTGGAAACGTTTCCAAATGTGGCAGGTGCTGGGTGTTATTTACAGCCGCCCCTTACACCCACCCAAGTTAGCGGTTAAGAATAAAAGTAGCTCCGATCCTGGTCATTTAACCCTTCAGATGCTGTGGCAGATATTATAGTGGCATCTGAAGGGTTAGAAAATGGGGCCACTGGGTGAGGTTCGGTTGTCATGGCAGCCGGGGTCTAATGACATCCCACAGACCTGCCATGATTGTACTCCTCAGGTCGCTATAGCTACAGACCTGTTTCATCTCTCTTGATAGGCTGCCAGCACTGGTTGCTATAGCTACAGACCTGGCTTCTACTGCAGCCTAGTAGAAGACAGTAAACATGCCCCTGAATTCAAAATGAAACCAAGAAAACAGGACTCAGGTGAGATGAATCCATGTAGACAACCCCTTTAAATGTTACTGTAAAGAAAAGTTGAAAAAAATTGAAAAAAAAAATTAAATTTAAAAAAAAAACAAAAAAAAACACACCTTTTCCTACTTATATAAAGAAAACAAACCAAAACAATGTACACAACAGGTATTGCCATGTCTGTAAAGGTCCAATCAAACACATTATCATATAACTTATTATAACAATGACTGCCATAAATAATACCCAACAGCAGATTTATGGATTTTTTGATAATACTGCCCACACTAAAAAAAAATTAAAAAAAAAACAGTAAAAAAAATCAAAATTGTGCAGACTATAAATTGGCCCCACAAAAAAAAGTGAAACATCCCCTAACCCAAACAGAGGACAAATAGAGAAGTTAATGGTCTCAGAAAATGGCGATGCAAAGCTAAAAAATTTGTTTAAAAAAAAATGAATGTGAAGATGGTTAAAGGGGTTTTCTCATCACAAGATTTTGCAGACTCGAGCTGTTTCTGTCTCTTACAGCGGGTCTCTCTTTCCAGTACGCGGGTCTCTCCTCCCCGTAGGCGTGTGTTTCCTTAATCAAGAATGGTGACATCATTCTGTGTGACCAGTGGGAGGGAGAGGATGTCACAGCTCTGCAGACCTCCTGCAATGGTCAGTTATCATGCCTGCAGAGCTGTCACCTCCCTCCACAAGCAATCATTACAACCAGAACACCTGTATTGATGTAAACAGTTTTACATACAGCCTGAACTGATGAAACAAATGTGAGGAATGCACTCTGCTTCCTCCCCTGTTACCAGGCAGGAAGTAGAGGGGAGCAATGTATAAGGCTGTGTTATATGGGTTAGGGTGAATCTAGCAGCTAGAGACTAAGTAATTGCCCAGATCCTTAGAGCTGGGAGATGAGCATATAGGAGCTCTGGCAGCCTTTATTATACACACAGTCAGCATAGAAAGCTGAGGCAGCTAGTTTCACTTTCATTTTCCACAGCTCAGAGGAGAGTAAGCAGAGTGGAGGCAGCCAATCACAGCACAGGGGGCGTGTCCCGACCTGGGCTGAACTAAATTTCAGCCAGGCAATCACAGTAAAAGGGGCTTGGCCCACCCTCAGGCTTCAGATTTAGCTCTAGGCACACACAGATTAGCTCATATCTGCTATACTAAATTATTTTGGTAATACAAGCCAATTGCAAAAGTGCTTATTTTTACTGTCTCAATTATTAGAGATATGATCTTTGTAGCGAGAAAACCCCTTTAAACAAAAACAAAAAAAAATATGTCACAGCTCCTGAAAAGTCAGGAAACATAAAAAAAACGAAAAGGGTATGGTCACACAACATATTTGTGGGCGCACGTAGAGATGTAATTGCGCTTTGAGGTGTGAGTGCTATGATGACCCCGCATATTCCCCACCGCACAGTACACGCACATAAAAAGAAGTGAATGGGAGCGGGGCCGGAGTGCTGTTCAAAGTACTTGCTGGCCAGCGTGTACTTTAAACAGTAGGTGTATAGCGGAGCATACAATTATGTGCCACTACACGCTGTGTGACCGCAACCTAACATCTTGGAACAAAGGAGACCATTCCGATCCCGGACACTTAACTCTTTACATGCTGGGGTTAATCTAAATGATTGGAATGTAGGACCATGGTCTGTTGGGACCTGTGGGGTGCCGTTCGGTTACCATGGCAGCCAAAAATTTGATGAAGGCCTTCGTACCCACCATGTTTGTGTAATACATGCTAAATTTACAGAAGTACTGCAGTATATAGTACAAGTGACCAAGCAATCGCAAGTTCAAGTCCCCTAAGGGGACCAAGTTAAAAAAAAAAAAAAAAATAGTTTTAAAAAAAAAATTAGTAAAGATTCAATAAGAAAACTCTTCTCCCATTTATCATAAAATAACAAACTTAAAGGGGTTTTGCAAGGACGCAAGTTAGGCTCTGTCTACACTGCACAGAAAAACGTCAGTTTTTTCAGCGTTTTTCGTTTTCTAAAAACGCTGGAAAAACGACTGTAATCCTCTCCCAGAGACTCTAATGTAAAACCCTCCCACTGTCTGCACTGAGCTGCTTTTCTGCTCGGTTTTTTTACTGCTCGTATTTTGCAACATGCTCTAAAAAACGCCAGAGCCGGGCAGAAAATTTACTACAGGAGTCTATGTAAAGCGTCGAATGTCTTTTGCCACGTTTTTTGGCGCGTTTTTTGCCGCGATTTTTCAATGAAAACCCTCCCAGGAGACCCAAGTCCCACCTATAGTGGGTGTAACAAAGGTTATACATTATCAAATCTACATACAAGTGTCTGATGTGTCCTTTTTTGTACCTTTCGTCATAAAATGATCATGCTTTGGCCGCTAACGATTTTTGCGCAATTCCTATTTTTTTCGCTAAAATACGTTTTTTTTTACAGATTTTGGCATCAGATCTTTTTTTTTTTTATTTTTTTTTTTTTTACAGATTTTGATGCTAAAATCCTTTTCTAAACATATTTTGGCGCTAATAAAGTTATCTCGCTGCTGACGCCAAAAATACGTTTTTTACGGATTTTGGTGTTAAATCCTTTTCTTAACATATTTTGGCGCTTATAAAGTTATCTCGCTTCTGATGCCAAAAATAAGTTTTTTACGGATTTTGCCGCAAAAAAACATTTTTTTACGTTTTTTGGCACTAAAATAATTTGTTTTACAGCTTTTGCCGCTAATAACGTTATTTCGCCTCTGATGCCAAAAATCAGTTTTTTTACGAATTTTGGCGCAAAAATCTGTTTTTGTTTTTTGACACAATTTTTTTTTTTTACAGATTTTGGCGCTAATAACGTTATCTCGCTTCTGACGCCAAAAATACGTTTTTACGGATTTTGGCGCAATAATCTGTTACGTTTTGCCCTAAAATAATTTTTTTCAAAGATTTTGGCGCTAATAACTTTATCTCGCTTCTGACGCCAAAAATAAGTTTTTTTTTTTTTACGGATTTTGGCGCAGGAATCCGTTTTTTGGCACTAAAATAATTTTTTAAAATATTTTGGCACTAATAACGTTATCTCGCTTCTGACGCCAAAAAATACGTTTTTTACAGATTTCGGCGCCAAAATCCGTTTTTTTATGGCTTTTGGGGCTAAAATCCGTATCTTTACAGATTTTGGCGCTAATAAAGGGATCTAGCTTTTGACGCAAATAAATACATTTTTTACGGATTTCGGCGCCAGAATCCGTTTCTTGACGGATTTGGGGGCTAAGATCAATATCTTTAAAAATGTTGGTGCTAATAAACTGATCACGCTTCTGACACAAAAAATTTTTTTTTTTACGGAATTTGGCGCAATAATGCGTTTTTTTGGATTTTGGCGATAAAATCCTTTTCTTTACAGATTTTGACTTTAATACAGTTATCTTGCTGTATGCAAAGATAATGTGGGTTTTTGTGGATTTTGGTGCAAGAATCTCGTGCAAAATTTAATAAAGAAGTAGCACGCAGCAGCAGCACACAAAGGACAATGTGCTCACAATGGCTACAGTGATCTAAAGGAAGTGACTACTTAACATGTTAACTCCACCTGTAGGGTATAGTTTACATCCAATGGCTTAACTTGTGCATACATTAAAAAGCAGAGCAAAGACGCTTCAAAAAACGCTTCAAAAAATGAAAAACGCGCCAAAAAACTGCCTTTTTTTCAGCTGCTTTTGACAGGCAGTGGACAGAAAACTCAGTTTCATGAACGTTGTTAGTAATTCGTTTTCAGGTCGTTTTTTGTCCACTGCAGTGTAGACATAGCCTTACTTACCTCCTTATCAGCACAGAGTAGAATATAAACAAATCATGCTGAGTCATGAACACTGCAGGGGTGAGAGGGAGGGGGTGAGCAAGGAGTGAGGAATAAGGGAGCGTCTCAAAACTTAAAGGAGTTGTCTCATTACAAGCTTTCAGCCTACCTCAGTGTGCCTGGCAGTTGAATTCAGGGGCGTGCTTCTTGTCTGCCTTTTCTCCTCCCTCTTCCCCCCTCCCCTCAGCACACAGAAAGCTCTCCTCCATAACTTCTATACAGCGGGGAGGAGGGGTGGGGGGCGAGGGGGTTTGCTGCCAGGGTTAACCCTGTGTGTGCCTGCCTAGGTCTGCTGCAGGCTGCTTAATCAGCTGTATTAGGGCTGATCTATGAGTGTGGAGAGGTCTGTGAAGCTGTGATTGCTAATAGCAGAGCAGGGGGGATGCAAGTGTTCCTATACCCCCTGCTGTAGCATACATATCTCCACATCTCCAGCAACAACAAACCCTATCAGAACAAACACAGGGCAGCTGGGAAGCGTTACTATAATCACAATGTGTCACTAGTACAGCAGAGCATGAAGCGTTCACATGCCCCCTGATCTGTTCTATTAGTATAGTCACAGCTCCACAGACACATCATGATTATAGTAACACACAGGGTCACTGCTGTCACATCTATTGATCAGCCTCACCCCTGCTCGCCTCAATCTGTGTAGAGAACAGGAGGCAGCAGGCACACAGGGTTAATCCAGGCAGCACAGACACAGAAGCCAGAGCCCTCCCCCTCCCTCCACTACAGAAGCATACTGTGTGGGAGGGGCTCTGTGCTCAGATCTGTATTCTGAAGGTGATGAGTCATACAGACCTGACAGCCAGTGAGATAAAGATCAAGAAGTCAGCTGCTATAGAGATTTGAGAAGCTGCTGTACTACTTCTAACAGGGATAGCTCAAAATCAGTAGGACATTTGTAATGAACATATATTGCAAAGCTGCTTGTTTTTTAAAGATCTTTTAATTAAAACCCAATCATTGTAGCGAGACAACCCCTTTAACTCAATAACATTACAACAGTGGATTATATATACAGCAGACACAGGCTCATACACTGCACTTTATCCCCAGTCCCTTGAAAGCTCATTCATTTTCCCTGTCATCAGATAAGAAGTATTTCTCGCAAGCGCGGCCAGATCAGCTCCTGTCAGCTCTCCTGGTTGTGTCTAATGCAAACTTTCAGGTAACTAAGGGAGACTGAGCAATGCTGTAGCTCTCACAGGCGTCACTTTTTGTAGTCACATATATTTAGAAAAGTGATTAAATACCCATTTTGGAGGCTCCCAAGTCAACATTACATAGTGGCAAAACCCCTTTAATAATTGGTATCACTGCACCCATAAAAGTTCAATTTAACACATCATCATATTATTTATCACACACACTGAACGTAAAATAAAATCAGAATATTTTTGGACATCCCACCCTTCAAAATAATGAAAGGAAAAAAGTGGCATAGCTAGACCTCACCTTATGAAAAATGAAGAATCGCAGGAAGTTTTTAATATAAAATAATAAAGTTGCACATAATTGGTGTCGGGTCGTTCGTAATGTCCGATCTGTTCAATACAACATCATTTATCCCTGTAATGTAGTACACTAGAAATGACTGCATTCTGTATAGTCATTAAAACATTTCTTATATTGTAGGTATACCACTTCTGTAGCTCGTAGACCTCCACGCCCCTTTGCAAATGGAATTTGTAGCCTATGACTGTGGAACATCACACAAGTCCTTTAGACAATTCTATTACCCTGCTTGTTTATATAACCCGGGCTGCATCTGCTAAGCAGCCATTTTATTGCGTTTTATTGCAAGTTCTGTATAAACAAGTGACATTAAAGTTGTTTTTGCCAAGAAGTAAAGTTGACGTGGAAAACTTTCAAACTAAATAATAAACATTTTCACCATTCATCATAATTAAAAATTCTGCACCGTTTTTGTTTTAGCTGCTTTTTTAGTGATCCATTGTTTACAGCTCGTCTCCAGGGGATACGACCAGGGCTGTGAGCTCCTCACTCCTGGTCGCACATGCTCAGACATCACCTCTCCTCTCAGGCACCTGGTGAGTGTTCAAACCCCAGGTGCTGTCACTCTACTCCCGTCCTCTGTCCTCCTTAGTAATTAGTCAAACAGGGCAAATAAAAAAAGAAACCTCAATCAGGTCTGTGCATTGATAAAGAGAAAAAAAAATCCACAGGTTTGGTTCCTGCAGGGATTTGAACTTAGGACCCTTGTGCTGTAATGTAAAAATCTTAACTCTGAGATACTCACAGCTTTATACATAAACAGACCTTTCTTTAACTAGAGAGGAAAGGCCGCATGATGTCATCCTGCTGGGTCACATGATCTGCAATTCAAACAAATCACACACACCCCCTTCTGAGCACAAAGAGCTGAAGAGCTGGATGCAGGAGGTATGAAATGAGATTGTGGCAAATCCCCTATAATACTTGATAGAGGGCCAGAATCTCATCAGACCAAGTTGGCCTATGCCCTACCACTAGTCGTAAAAGACTAGCCACCAAAAGTTCAGAGTTTATTTACCTGTCAACACTGAGGCACAGCCCGTGAGTACCATCTAGTGGAGACAGTGAGCAACAGTCCTCATTAAGCCTCATTAAATCTCCAGCCAGTGAGGTGTAGCTTATTATCCTAATTAGCTGATGGGAACCTGAGATGGTGAGTTGGGCTTATAAGACACATTGTCTAGCCTCACATTTTTGTACATAGTTTGGGGTTCAATTCTGGATTGAGCTGTGTTTCATTTTTTCTTCCATGCCCCTGGATCTGAAAGCCGATCATTGTAAGCGTAAGGACTTTCTAAGTTTTTGATTTTATAACCGTTTGCTAACGTATGTCATATTCATTGTTATTGTATTTTCTATGTAAGCACTGTACCTGGTTTCGTATTAAAATATTACCAATTAATACGTTAGTTCTTGTTGCTGCAAAGACCCATTACCTTCAAGAAGTGTTTTTAACCTTGTAGCTGCTGGAGAGCAGTGAGCTAACCCTCTAAGTGTTTTTAAGTATATTTTTGGATCAGACGCCTTCCCTCTGATTTCCTTTTCTTTTGGATTATTGTGGAAGCTGGTGGCAGCGGATAATTTTGGGGTGCTGGAACCGTCTTGGGGTGTAATTTATGCTTGATTTGCCACCTGAGCGAGAGGCGAGCACAAGTGGAAATAAATCAACTCCATTACAGTGGTCCCCAGTCACGCGCTGGTGAGTGTGTACGTGATAATCCCGTAGACTGAACATTGTAGAAGAGAAAAAATCCAGATGCCAAATTGCAGGTTTTTTTATGATTTCACATTCCCTAAAAATTGGAATGAGAAGTGATCAAAAAGTTCCATCTACCCCAAAATGGTGGTAATAAAAAGCACATTTCAGCCCACAAAAAAAAACCCAAGTCAGGGCCATAGGGGGAAGTACAAAACTGTTATTGGTCGCAGAAAATGGCGACGCAAGACAAATTAAAAAATTGGAAAATTTGGGGAATGTTTAATTTTTTTTTTTTTTTTACATACAGGCAGTCCCCGACTTACACTGTTCCGACTTATATCCGTCCGCTAGTTACAAACGGAGACTTATGGGGCGTGCTGGCACTTGTAGTTCCATGTTCCACAGCAGAGAGTAGCTGTGGAAAGACAAGTTCCAGCATGCCACAGCAGCACATGAGGTGAGGATGAGGTGACGAGCAGCAAAACAAATGTAAAAACCCTTCCCTGCACTATCCAAAACTAAAAAAAAAAAAACTTTTGTGTTGTAGTTACATTTAATAAATCTACCTGTTCCGACTTATAAACAAATTCAATTTAAGAACAAACCTTCAGTCCCTATCCCGTTCGTAACCCGGGGGCTGCCTGTATTTGGTATTGCCGGAATCTTATCGACCTGCAAAAAACACATCGTTTATACCCATGAATTAATGGTTTAAAAAAAAAACCCCCCAAACATGGCACAAGTTGGGTTTTTTTTTTTTTTTTTTTTTTTTTACACATTTTGCCACACTTGGAATTTTTTTTTGCGGTTTCCCAGTATATCCTATGGTGCGGTCAATGACAACATTTGAAAGCACATCTTGTCCCGCAAAAAAAAAAAAAAAAAAAAAAACCTCATATGCTATGGGAGGATGGGAAAGTAGAAGAAGAAAAAAAATGTAGAGCCATATTATTATGACCAGGAAGTGGTTAAAATTCCTTGGCATAGTCGTATCGTAGGTACAATTAACCCCTTGGGGCACTATTTCGGGACAGGCGGCCGTATACTTGTTGGATTAAGGCATTTGCAGCCTGGTAAGCAGACGCACTGCCGGCCCTGCGCACACCAGCATCATGGCTCCTGTGTACAATAGACAGACGCGCTGAGTGATAACAGGCGCCTCGAGGCTTCCATCGATTTGATGGCGAGCACATTGCCGCGCGCCGCATTATTCTTGCTGTCAAAAGTGACGAAACCCCTGAAGACAGCTCCGAGCAGTGTGAGCCTTCATTACAGCCGCGGCTAACGTTTGCCATTTGTCATCCGCTCCTGGAGGTGCCGTACCTTCATTTAACCTGGAGACGTCATTGCTGCAGTTATTCTCTACAGAATGCATTTGGCCGGAAGCTGAACTTCTCCATAGACAGCGGCGGCAGCGTTAACACTTGCAGGCTGCAAAATAAGGAGGAGAGGAGAGGTTACACAAAGTGAGAAGAGTCTGCCAGACAGATGGGTGGTAGGGACTATATGGCTTACAGCTTAAAGGGGCTGTCCAGAGGCCAAAAAGACAGGACCGCTCTCCTTACATTATAGTTAAAAAGGGCCTTATGCATGAAAACTGTTTGGGTGTAAGACTATCCTTGTTGCCCATAGCAACCAGAGCCCATAGCGACCAATCAGAGCCCATTGCAACCAATCACAGCTCATAGCAACCAGAGCCCATAGCAACCAGAGCCCATAGCAACCAATCAGAGCCCATAGCAACCAATCAGAGCCCATAGAGACTAGAGCGACCAGAGCCCATAGCAACCAATCAGAGCCCATAGCAACCAGAGCCCACAGCGACCAGAGCCCATAGCAACCAATCAGAGCCCATTGCAACCAATCAGAGCCCAGCTTTAATTTCTCCACAGCACTATATGAAAAGAAAGCTAAGCTCTGATTGGTTGCTATGGGCAACAAGGATAGTCTTATACCTAGACAGTTTTCATACACAAGGCCCATAGTGCTTACTACTTAGGTTCCATTAGAAAATAGAGAGGAAAGGAGAACTACTAAATAATAGCGACCTTTTCACTCAGAGTTTTTAATAATGTTCTTCAAGCAATTTTTCTTTAACTCCTTAATGACCACCCGCCGTCTTTTGACATCTGACGGTGCGGGTCGTTCGTCTGCAGCAACGTCTTTTGGCGTCGCTGCAGACATCGGGGTTTCTGTTTCATCTCCACTCCCTGGCAGTTAACCCTTTGATTGCCGGGGTCAGTGACCGCAGTGTAATCAAAGGGCTTTCCCCTGTTCTATCAGGTAATCGGGACACCAGTGACCCGACAGAGCCCGGGGAATGGCTGCACAGTCAGCCCTGGGGACCTAGAGTAGCCCCAGGGCTGTCTGTGGAACAAGCCAGCGATCAGGGCAGACTGTGTGCTGTCCTAATCACTGCCTGTGTCAGACTGACACAGATTATAATCTAATAGCAAACAATACCAAACAATGTTCTCCCTTCATGGGATTTTTTTTTTTTTTTTTTTTTTTAAAGGTAAAAAAGTGTAGAAAAAAAAGAAAATAAATATTTAATGAAAAATAATTGTGCATACATTTACACACAAAAAAAAACCCTACACATATTAGGTATCCACACGATCGCAATGACCTGTAGAATTAATCTAACAAGTTATTAAGTGTCAAATTTGAATGGTGTATAAAAAAAAACTATTTTAAAAAAAAAAAATTCTGCAATAATTTATAAGTGAACTTAAACTATTCCCCCATAAAGTGAAACTTGTCCGGAATAAAACGAGGCCTCGTACAACTGCGTCATTGAAAAAATAAAAAAGTTACAACTGTTGAAACGCAAGGAGGCAAGAACTAAAAAAATTTCTGGTCATTAACTACTTTTTAGGCCTGGGGCTTAAGGAGTTAAAATGGTTTTGTAAGACTTAGTGAGAAAACCACCGTAACGTTTGCGAGTTAAAAGGGTTTTCTAGGACTTTTAAAAACCTCCCCACCCTGCTCCACTTGGCTACAATAGAAAATGACCCCATTCTCCCCTCTCCCGTCACCACCGTTCCAGCGCTGCCAGATCGCCAGTCCCCCCCCTCCCTCACTGATGTCACCGTTATGTACCACATGATGCTAAAGCCAATCACTGAGCCCTGTACAGCATGTGAGCACAGAGGTCAGCGATTGGCTGCAGCATCATGTGATCCATGAATGCGATGTCATCAGTGAGGGACCAAGTTGGGGGGCAGGGGCACTGGAGATCTGGTAGCGCTGGAACGGTGGTGACAGGAGAGGTGAGTATGAGGTCATTTTCTATTATAGCACAGTGGACACAGGGTAGGGAGGTTTTAAAAGCCCCACAAAAAACTTTAACTCATAAACGTTAACCCCCTTCAGTTAAAGGGATTTTTTCACTATGCAGTTTCACAGTCACAGCCAGCGCTTTGTATTTAGCTTCTCTGTAACTAGCCTAGACATTAAAAAGTGTAGTGCAGGGGGGCTGAAATTCAGTGAAACAAAGCTACACTTATTTTGAGAAGTGAAAACAAATGCTTACTTGTGCATCTAAAAAAAAAATAGAACGTCACCGAAAAGATAATTGATATCAATAGTTTAAAGGGGTTTTGCCAAGAAGTGATTTCCTCACCTAACAGGCTGATACTCCCCTCTTGAGGCTTGAAAAAAGGTGCATTTTGTTTCTGTGTTTAAAAAAAACAAGTCCCTCCTCTGTGATGTCATCGCTCCACCTCCCCTGCACGTTCCCGAGGCTGATATTCAGTCTCTGTAGTTGAGCAAACATGTTTGGCTAAACCACAGAGGATAACTGTATTGTGCACAAGTTCTACGGGCTTTGTTTTCTCCCTCTTATCCGCTCAGGAGTAAAGATAATGTCCGAGCAGGCAGCATTCACTGAATACAGACATGGGGGGAAGGGATGAGGGCTGAGCAGGGAGCGTCTGCATGCTTTCTCAGATAATTACATTACAACCCGCGGATTCTCTCTACAGCAGACACAGCCTCCGACACAGACACAAGGCTATTACAGATGCCCAGTAACACTGCTTTTTTCTCCCCCTCCCTTCAAAGCTCGTTCCTGTGTCCTGCTATCAGATAAGAAGCGCAAACAACGCAAGCGCGGCCAGAAGCTTGCCAGATCAGCTCCTGGTCCTAGCTAATGTAAACAGTCAGGAAACTAAAGGCATCTAAGTCAGGCTGCAGCTCTCAGAGGCTTCACTTTTTTTTAATCACATATATTTAGAAAAGTGATTAAATACCCATTTTGGAGGATCCCACGTCAACATTAGATTGTGGCAAACCCCCTTTAAATCAAATAGAGAAACCCAGATATTGTATAGACTCATTACAGTATAAATGACAAGGTTTAATATAATACATTTGTGAGCCCTATAACAAATAAAAAGAGAACTCCTTTAATTTTCAATGATATTCTAATTTTTTGAGATGCACTAGTATCTGTAAACAAAAAATAATCTGGTTAGAGATAGTCTGCTCTGGAGTGAGCTCCAACCATGGCAGCATCATTCGGCTCTCTAGCAGAGTTATGGTCAGGTAACTATAAGAACCTGTGTGCACTCAGAGCAGATACAATCGCTCTTATCTCCTGATTAAAGTAAAATCAAGAGAGCAGTGTATTTAGAAAAAGTCTTCAATTACCTGTCCCTACATGCCGAAAGCTAATCCTTGTAGTGAGAAAACCCCTTTAACCACTGTTGAGATGGAAATGCTCTAAACATATTAAGCGCAGTAAAAGAAAAAATTAATCCATAAGGAGACGTAAAAAAGGAACAGAGTCTGTTCTATCTACAATACATCAAAAAAACCTTTGAGATTCTTAGTTCACATGTTTTGATCAAAAATGTTTAAGCCACCCCCGACTATCAACGGGATCTCAAGGCGGGTGGTCCTACTCTATTTTTACCTCTCATTTGAGTCCAATTCAGACTTCTCATTTCGGTCCTCAGATCTCCATAATCCAGAGAGAAAAAAGGCACCAGATTTATAAGCATACTACACTGATCTAGCAACCCGTGGAGGTGGGCGGGGTGCAAAAAACGTGTGTATATATACCACAACCATTCCAGTGGCACCCAGGTTCACGTTGTGTTTTTCAGAAATGTTTTTTTGTGCGGAACTATATGTTGCATTTGGCATATATTGCATTTAACTCATATAGGGAGGAGTCGATGCCTCCATTTTGGTTTTTTGCACCCCGCTCACCTCCACAAGTTGCTAGATCAGTGCAGTATGCTTATAAAGCTGGTGCCTTTTTTCTCTCTGGATTATGGAGGTCTGTTGACCCAAATGAGAAGTCTGAATTGGACTCAAATGAGAGGTAAAAATAGAGTAGGACCACCTGCATCGAGGTCCCGTTGATAGTCGGGGGGTGACAAACATTTTTGATCAAAACGTGTGAACTAAAAATTTCAAAGTTTTTTCATGTATTGCAGATAGCATAAATGCTTCTTTAGAGGTTTCCATGTCTTGTTTGATAGAGTCTGTTCTAGTCACATAAAATAAATTCCTGGCATTATGTCCTTGAAAATGAAATATGGTCGCTCTTGGTTATTTACGTTGCTGTTAAAACTTCGTATTTCTGCTTCTCGTAGGAATCATCCAGGGATATCAGGAGAAACTCTTCAGCTCTTCTCATCCAAAATCATCGCACCTCATCTCACCTTCAGCCGAAAACAAAAGCTCCCTGCTCCATCTACATAGCGGCTGGTGTGCATACAGAGCAGGAGACGACCCCCCGGACGCCCTCTGACGTTACCCACGATTCATAGACAGCGGCGGAATAAAAATTCAGATTTTTCTCAGCGGAAAATAACTGAAGCGAAAATGTGGACCCATGTTCTGCACATGTGAGGAGGCCAAAATAACAATATAAACTTGGTATCGCTGAACCAACGCCAAAGCCGGGCAAACCCTGGTACCTGATGAACCTATCCTATCAACCCAGTGCCAAATAGTGTCACGGACCACACCTGGCTCCATCTCTCCCTGCAGAATCCGTCATAGACCCGTCCTGCTGGGCAGCAGAGGCGCATACAGATCCGTCTTGGGGACCGACAGGGCGGACCCCAAGACGCATCTAACAATTAGCAGTGAGATTATCACTGCGGGCTATGAGGAAGACGCAGCGGCGTTCACATGAGAGATCGCCGCTGCGTGTTTCAAAAGCGCAGCTCGGCTCCGTCTTGAAAAGAATTGACATGCGATTCTTTTCAAGACGGACCCGAGCTGCACTTCTGAAACTTTAGCGGCGATCTCTCGTGTGAACGCCGCTGCGTCTTCCTCATAGCCCGCAGTGATAATCTCACTGCTAATTGTTAGATCCGTCTTGGGGTCTGTCCTGTCGGTCCCCAAAACTTATCTAAAAAGCGCTTGTTACACGGAGTCAAAACTCCGTGTAAACAAGCCCTAAGGGTATGCTCACATGGCGTAATTGTGGCACAAATGTCGCCACTTATTTGCACTCTAATACGGGGGAGATGCGCGCCGCAATTACGGTAATCCATAGTTCTCCTAGAGAACTATAGATAACGCCTCCTCTCCCCGCTCGTACTGTACGCCCCGCAATTACGCCGTGTGAACATACCCTAAGACAGGAATGAGGTCTGGCCAAATCAGCTCCTGACAGCATCACTATGTAGATAGCTCTGCGAAACCTACTGCTTCCGAGCTGGAAGAGTCCACCGTGCAGGGGGGAGCCTGTAAGGGTCAGTCCATACGGTATGGTTTTCTTCATCGAATTTTCAGACAGTTTGCGGACAAGCAACCATCCTCATAGACTTTAATAGAAAATCCACCTAGTAGTCTACACTGAGCGGATTTCCAGCTGGACAGATTTTCACACCGCCAGCGTTCGGAAAAACTCGGAACATGCACAATCTTCCGCCCGTTTGTTGGTGTGCTAGTTAATGGTTAAGGGGAACAGGTGAATCTGCAAACTGCGGACAGAACCACCCCCCAAAACCATTAAAAAGACGATAAAATACCAGCCGTATTCTTAAACAGAAACCGACCAGGATTTTACACTTGCCGTGTGGCTGTGGCCTAAGCCTGTACCATCTGTACACTATGGCAGCAGTGTAATATGGCTGCCTGTGTACCAAGGAGGAAAAGACTGGAAGCAACAGGTAAACCCTGTCAGACATACGTCCTCACTGTGCTGTGCCTATGGCAGTGTACTGTATATACAGTGACTCAGATAAACCCGGTACACACGTCTACATCCTGAGCACCCCCTGCACGGTTGGTATCTCCCACAGAAGGAATCTTACCAGAATGTGATCTCTGCCTGACAAAGTAAAAGTAAAACCTATTTCCCTGAAACATTGAAGGAAATCCTTGGATTGGCTAATGACACGTGTTTGAGAAAGTCTTTTAATTTCATCTACTATCAGTTTTTGTGTGTGTGGTGGTGATAGGTAATAATAACCTTTACTTATATAGCGCCAACATATTCAGTAGCACTTTACAATTTAGAAGATATAAGTACAGGCGAACATTACACAGTAAAAAGCTACTGACAGATCAAACACAAGGTGGGTGGGCCCTGTTCACAAGAGCTTACAATCTATAAGGATGTATGGGTGAGGTGAAGGGGGAGAAGTGCTTGGTTTACATAAGGGTCCAGCCACATTTCATAAATATGGGCTTGTTTAAGTGGATGAACCTGCCACCTAGACCGTACATCTATATACAGACTGGACATCTATATACAGATGAGTGCCTGTGAGTGCCCAAGTGCAGGGAGTGATACAAGTGTTTGTGACAGAATGTGGGAGTTCATTTTCTATTCCCTACACATAGGTGTAGGGAATGAAAAATGAAGACTTTTTCCAAATATATTGCTTTTATTTTACTTTGTTGAGGAAGTAAGACAGATTTTATCTGCTGTGAATACACACAGGTTTCTCTGGTTACCATCCTGCTCTCTTCTGCATTGTCTAAGGTCGGCACACAGGAGGCCGGCAGCTTGAGAGCAGAGTGTGTTATCTCTAACAAAGGAGATAAATTACTTTAGTTTACTTTGAGCTCTAAAGCGTTCTGCTCTATAGATAAGATCTCATGCTCTTTATGTCAGTGCAATTAGAAGAGCTGTGAATACCAAGCATTAAGGAAGCATTAATCTAAAACTGTGGCTCTGTGAAACAGCGAGTGAGACAACCCCTTTAATGTTTACCCCCATGTCCAGATATCCATGCTTGGGAGGGCAGTGCTGTATTTGATAACTTCTGGTCCATGAGAACATGTCGGACCACAACTATCATGCTGTTGTCAGGAGTAACCCAGGGTTATACTGTAGACATTTTTTGATGCCACTCTAGTCGCTGTAGCCACATCCTACAGTCTGGTTAACTCACAGTGGGGCGCGGACTCCTTAAACTACAATGCAGAGCAACGACTGAGGCCGACCTCCCATGTTGGATTGCTAGCTTAGGTCTGTATGAACAATCCTCGCTGGTGCTCTGGTCTTTAATGGTCCTCATTTTATGTCAACAGCAGCTAACAACACCAAGATGGGACCATCAGTGGTTTCATACGGGAGGTAGCATGAGTATCAATGCTTTATATCCAAATCCGGCTTTAAACTTCTCCACAACAGTATCACGAACCTGCCTAGTGTGTTCCTTGGTCTTCATGATGCTCTCTGCGCTTTAAACCAGGGCTGTGGAGTCGGCAAGCCGAAGCCCCGACTCCGTCTCCTCAATTTCCCAAACCGCCGACTCCCTCATACATGGCGCATGTTTAAGTGATAACTTTACTGTAGTAGAATGATAACATCCGGCTGTTTATCACCTTATGATACAATAACCAGCCATGATGGAGTATCCCTTTAAATTTTTACGTGGTGAGGAAATAGGAACGGGCCTTTCACAAACAAGAAGCGGCTGCTCTGAAACCTGTAGCAAAAACTTTATTAATCGGCCTCCGGCTCATCACGGAAACAGCCGCAATCTTCCTGAGCTGTGAGGCATCGAGCTCGTGGGTAGTTTACAGAACGCATTTCGGATCCAGGCGACGTAATGGAGAATAAATGACCGGCGGCGGCGGCGGCGGCGGCAGCGCGGAGATTCTTCATCTGAACGAGACTGACTGCAAATTGAACTGGAATTTCATCTTCTATTCGAGCGGATTTCAGAGGGACGAGACATCAATGCGGGGCGCCACGAAAGCTGAGCCGCAAATTGATGCCAATTACCGGGCGGCGAGGAGCGTTAGACGAATTACACCCCCGGGATCTGTCACCGCGCTAATATCCCCTGTACCGGAACAATGGCCGGGCACGTGACCCAGGCTTACAAAAAGGACTCTATACCTGGCGTCTCATTTATGAAAACTGTCTATCACAAGGCCTTATGGGAAAGGAGCTGAGAAGCTCAAGCGCCCTCTATTGGAGGTAACACATCCTCAAAGTACTTTTGACCCACTGAGTCTTTATACAGCAACAGGGATATTAGCCAAGCCAGTAACACCCATCTGCAGACAGCAGTTTCGGGGTTTTGCTCTTCATCAGTGCAGAACAGAGTGATACTGGCTGGCTGTGTGGGAGGCAATGAGTGGCTCAGAAAGGGGAACATCTCTCCTTGGGGACAGCACCATATAGGTGTGGGTCTAAGGCAATTTTGAATCTCCACACGCCTATATGGTGCTCTCCCCAAGGAGAGATATTTCCCTTTCTGAGCCACTCATTGCCTGCCACCCAGCCAGCCAGTATCACTTTGCTCTGCACTGATTAGGGGCAAAACCCCCGAAACAGCTGCTGTATGCAGATGGATGATGCTGGCTTGAATATCCCTTTTGCTTTCTAAAGACTCAGTGGGTCAAAAGCAAATTGAGGATTTGTT
The DNA here is from genome assembly GCA_025379985.1 of Phyllomedusa bahiana. Classification (NCBI taxonomy): domain Eukaryota; kingdom Metazoa; phylum Chordata; class Amphibia; order Anura; family Hylidae; genus Phyllomedusa; species Phyllomedusa bahiana. The sequence goes on from JAODAL010004765.1 coordinate 26,252, forward strand.
ACACCAAACAGAAGGTGCTTGAGCTTCTCAGCTCCTTTCCCATAATGCCTTGTGATATGCAGATGCTTCGTGAAGTGCAAAAGGCAATTTTGAATCTCCACACGCCTATATAGGCGCTCTCCCTGAGGAGAGATCTTCCCTTTCTGAGTCACTCATTGCCTCACACCCAGCCAGCCAGTATCACTTTGCTCTGCACTGATGAGGGGCAAAACCCCGAAACAGCTGTTGTATGCAGATGAGTGATACTGGCTTGGCTAATATCCCATTTGCTTTGTAAAGACTCGGTGGGTAAAAAGCAAATTGAGGATTTGTTACAGCCAATAGAGGGCGCTTGAGCTTCTCAGCTCCTTTCCCATAATGCCGTGTGATAGACAGTTTTCATAAATGAGACGCCAGGTATAGAGTCCTTTTCGTGAGCCTGAGTGAGCAAAAGGCAATTTCGAATCTCCACATGTCTATATGGTGCTCTCCCTAAGGAGCGGTATCACCCTTTCTGAAAACTGTCTAAGTATAAGGGTATGTTCACAATGTATTTTGAAGCTGTATATTTGTATTTTGTCTAAACAAAAAATGAAAGCTGAGCTCTGATTGGTTGCTATGGGTACTCAGAAAGGGGGTTGCCCGTTATCTTACACTGTGCCAAGGCATACAGAGGTACTATTACACCGGGTAGATTACACCTCGGCCAGGTATAGAGAGAGTATATCACTCCGTGTCCGGGCATACAGAGGGTAGATTACACCTCGTTAAGACATATAGGATGTATTTTACCTTCGCCCAGGTGCACAGAGGGTCATTACACATCGGCCAGGTGCACAGAGGGTACATTACACAAAACCCCAGTGCAAGAGGTACATTACACCTCCCAGGTGCACAGAGGGTACATTACACCTCGCCCAGGTGCACAGAGGGTACATTACACATAACCCAGGTGCACAGAGGGTACATTACACATAACCCAGGTGCACAGAGGGTACATTACACCTCGCCCAGGTGCACAGAGGGTACATTACACCTAGCCCAGGTGCACAGAGGGTACATTACACCTCGCCCAGGTGCACAGAGGGTACATTACACCTCGCCCAGGTGCACAGAGGGTACATTCACCTCCCCAGGTGCACAGAGGGTAATACACTCGCCCAGGTGCACAGAGGGTACATTACACCTCGCCCAGGCGCACAGAGGGTACATTACACCTCGCCCAGGTGCACAGAGGGTACATTACACCTCGCCCAGGTGCACAGAGGGTACATTACACCTCGCCCAGGTGCACAGAGGGTACATTACACCTCGCCCACGTGCACAGAGGGTACATTACACCTCGCCCAGGCGCACAGAGGGTATATTACACCTCGCCCAGGTGCACAGAGGGTATATTACACCTCTCCCAGGTGCACAGAGGGTACATTACACCTGTTCCAGGCATACAGTCATGGCCAAAAGTTTTGAGAATGACACAAATCTGATATTTTCACATGATCTGTTGCCCTCTGGTTTTTCTGTGTGTTTGTCAGATGTTTTTATCACATACAGAAATACAAGTGCAATCATATTATGATTAACAAAAGCTTTTATTGGCAGTTAGAATGAGTTAATGCAGCAAGTCAATATTTGCAGTGTTGACCCTTCTTCAGGACCTCTGCAATTCTCCCTGGCATGCTCTCAATCAACTTCTGGACCAAATCCTGACTGATAGCCGTCCATTCTTGCACAATCAATGCTTGCATTTTGTCACAATTTGTTGGTTTTTGTTTGTCCACCCGTCTCTTGATGATTGACCACAAGTTCTCAGTGGGATTAAGATCTGGGGAGTTTCCAGGCCATGGACCCAAAATCTCTATGTTTGTTCCCTGGGCCATTTAGTATTCACCTTTGCTTTATGGCAAGGTGCTCCATCATGCTGGAAAAGGCATTGTTGATCACCAAACTGCTCTTGGACGGTTGGGAGAAGTTGCTCTTGGAGGACATTCTGGTACCATTCTTTATTCATGGATGTGTTTTTAGGCAAGACTGTTAGAGAGCCGATTCCCTTGGCTGAGAAGCAACCCCACACATGAATGGTTTCTGGATGCTTTACAGTTGGCATGAGACAAGACTGGTGGTATCGCTCACCTTGTCTTCTCCGAACAAGTGTTTTCCGATGTTCCAAAACAATCGAAGGGGATTCATCAAGAAAAGACTTTACCCAGTCCCAGCAGTCCACCCCCTGTACCTTTTTTGGGAGAAATCATCGCCCTATGTTTTTTTTTGGGAGAATGGCTTCTTTGGCCCTCCTTACACCCGGCCCTTTCTCCATATCACCCCCTCTCACAGTGCTGCAGATGCACCACACCTGCCGCTGCCATTCCTGAGCAAGGGTCGCACTGCTGGAGCCCCATTCCCAAGCTAAAACTTTTAGAGACGGCCTGGCGCTTGTGGTCTTTCCCTTGGGGGCCCGGACCTTTTTGGCAAAATGAACCCCTCTCCTTGAATTCCTTAATGATCATAGTTGTTGCGAGGTGCAATCTTTCTAGCTGCGATACTCTTCCCTGTTAGGCCCTTTGTGCATGCAATGATGACTGCACGGTTTTTAGAGATAACCCTTTTAACGAAAGAAAAAATGATGCCAAACCCACCCCTTTTAAAGTGTCCAGTGGTGTGATTCTTTCTTAAACTGACAGATTTTCTCCACCCTTCCTATCAACACCCCCACCTGTGTTAATGGGCAAATCACTGAAACCCTGTTAGCTGGTCCTTTTAAAGGGAGGGCCCGCAATTTAAGTTTAAATGTTTTTGGGGAAAAAGTTCATTTCTAGGGAAAATATTTACTTTCAATTAATTTCTGTTAAAAGTCATCTTTTTAAAAATTTGGAGTTTTAAACAAATTGCCATTAAAAAACCTGAACAAAATTTTTTTAAAAATTTTAACATTTTGTACATTCTCAAAACTTTTGGCCATGATGTACAGAGGGTATACTACCCCGCCCCGGGCACAGAGGGTATATTACACCTCGCCCCCGTGCCGAGGGGGCATTTCACCTCGCCCACGTCACAAAAGGGACATTTCACCTCGCCCTCGAAAAAAAAAAAAAAAAGAGTTTATTTACACCCCGCCCAGGCGCACAAGGGACATTACACTCCCCTGGCACGAGGGTACAATTACACCTCGCCCAGGGGCCCCAGAGGGTTATTCACCCCCGCCCAGGTGCCAAGGGTATAACACCCGCCCACTCACAGGGGGACATTACCCTCCCCAGGGCACAGAGGGGACATTTCACCCCGCCCCAAGGGGCAAAGGGGTACATTACCTTTGCCCAGGGGCACAGAGGAAATACTACACCTCCCAGGTGCACAATGGTATATTACACCTCGCCGGTGCACAGCGTTATATTACACCCGCCCAGGTACACAAGGGTCATTAAAACCCCTCCCCGGTGCACAGAATTCACCTACACCCCTTCATTTTACACAACAAAGCATAAAGCTGTAATACAGAACCCGGATACTTAGGGATGGGAATAACCGGCCATCATTTGGCAGGAGCATTTCAAAATGGTATAGAGTTTGCTTTGCCCATATAAAACAAAAGCCGCACACCCTGGGGCAATGATCCCACTATCCTCGCTGCAAAAGGAGGCCTGCACGCAGGGAGGCGCTGCACGCAGGCAGGCGCTGCACGCAGGGAGGCGCTGAACGCAGGGAGGCGCTGAAGGCAGGGAGGCGCTGAAGGCAGGGAGGCGCTGCCGCGGCTTCCTCCAGTGACTCACAAGCAGAGAACTTTAAATCGATACCTAAATGCTAAACAATGAGACGCAGCCGCCCGCCCTCCTCCACTGCACCCCACCCTCACAAGAGAGATCCCCGCCCTCCTCCACTGCCCCCCCCACCACAAAGGATCAACCCCCCCCCTCCACTGCCCCCCACACTCACAAGGGAGATCCCCCGCCCTCCTCCACTCCCCCCCCCACTACAAAAGGGGAGATCCCCCCCCTCCCCCCCACTGCCCCCCACACTCACAAGAGAGATCCCCGCCCTCCTCCACTGCTCCCCACACTCACAAGAGAGATCCCCCGCCCTCCCCACCTTTCCCCCCATCACAAAGGAGATCCCCCCCCCCCCCCCCCCCCCCCCCCCCCCCCCCCCCCCCCCCCCCCCTCCTCCACTCCTCCCCACACTCACAAGGGAGATCCCCCGCCCTCCTCCACTGCCCCCCACATCCAAAGGGGGATCCCCCCCTCCCACTGCTCCCCACAATCACAGGAGATCCCCCCGCCCTCCCCCAGCTCCCCCACTCCAAGAGTCCCCCCCCTCCCTGCTCCCCCACTCACAAAAGATCCCCCCCCCCCCTGCTCCCCACACCACAAAGGAGATCCCCCCCCTCCTCCCCTCTCCCACACTCACAAAGGATCCCCGCCCCCTCCCCCCCTCCCCACACTCCAAAAGGATCCCCGCCCTCCTCCACTTCTCCCCACACTCACAAAGGAGATCCCCGCCCTCCTCCCCTGCTCCCCCCACTCACAAGGAGACCCCGCCCCCCCACGCCCCCCCACCACAAGGAGATCCCCCCCCTCCTCCACTGCTCCCCACACTCACAAGGGAGATCCCCGCCCTCCTCCACTGCGCCCCACACTCACAAGGGAGTTCCCCCCCCTCCCTCCCCCTGCCCCCACACCACAGGAGATCCCCGCCCTCCTCCCCCGCCCCCCACCCAAGAATCCCCCCCTCCTCCCTGTCCCCCACACCACAAGGAGATCCCCCCCCCCTCCCCACTGCCCCCACACTCACAAGAGAGATCCCCTCCTCCTCCCCTCTCCCCACTCAAAGAGAATCCCCCCCCTCCCCACTGCTCCCCCCCAAAATCACAAAAGAGATCCCCGCCCTCCTCCTCTGCACCCCACACTCACAAAAGGGGGATCCCCCCCCCTCCTCCCTGCTCCCCCCCCTCACAAGGGTCCCCGCCCCCTCCACGCTCCCCCACTCCAAGGGGGACCCCCCGCCCTCCTCCCCTGCTCCCCACACTCAAAGGGAGTTCCCCCGCCCTCCTCCACTGCTCCCCACACTCACAAGGGAGATCCCCGCCCTCCTCCCTCCCCCTCCCCCCCCCTTTTACAAGGAGATCCCCCCCCCTCCTTTTCCCCTTCCCCCACACCACAAGGGATCCCCGCCCCCCCTCCCCTGCTCTCCCACTCCAAGGGAGATCCCGCCCTCCCCATCTCCCCACACTCACAAAAGAATCCCCGCCCCCTCCAACTCCCCCCACACTCACAAGGGAGATCCCCCCCCACCACCACGGCACCCCCACACGCACAAGGGAGATCCCCCCCCTCCTCCCCTGCCCCCACACTCACAAGGGAGATCCCCGCCCTCCTCCCCTTCTCCCCACACTCACAAGAGAGATCCCCGCCCTCCTCCACTGCTCCCCACACTCACAAGGGAGATCCCCGCCCTCCTCCACTGCCCCCCACACTACAAGGGGGCCCCGCCCTCCTCCCCGCCCCCACCTACAAGGGAGATCCCCGCCCTCCTCCACTGCTCCCCACATTCACAAGAGAGATCCCCCGCCCTCCTCCACTGCTCCCCACACTCACCAGGGAGATCCCCGCCCTCCTCCACTGCTCCCCACACTCACAAGAGAGATCCCCGCCCTCCTCCACTGCTCCCCACACTCACAAGAGAGATCCCCGCCCTCCTCCACTGCTCCCCACACTCACAAGAGAGATCCCCGCCCTCCTCCCTGTCCCACACTCACAAGAAGATCCCCCCCTCCTCATCTCCCCACAACCCCAAGAAGACCCCCGCCCTCCTCCCCTGCTCCCCCCACTCCAAAAGAGATCTCCCCCCCCCCTCCCCCCTGCTCCCCCCCCTCAAAGAAGACCCCCCCCCCTCCTCCCCTCTCCCCACCACTCACAAAAAGGGGAAACCCCCCTCCTCCACTCTCCCCCCACTCACAAGGGAAAATCCCCGCCCTCCCCCTGCTCCCCACACCACAAGGAGACCCCCCCCCTCCTCACCTCCCACACCACAAGGGAGATCCCCGCCCTCCTCCACTGCCCCCCACACTCACAAGGGAGATCCCCGCCCTACTCCCCCCTTTCCCCACACTCCCAAAAAGATCCCCGCCGCCTCCCTGCTCCCCACCCCCCACAAGGGATTCCCCGCCCTCCACCCCTGCTCCCCACACTCACAAGGGAGATCCCCGCCCTCCTCCACTGCTCCCCACACTCACAAGAGAGATCCCCGCCCTCCTCCACTGCTCCCCACACTCACAAGAGAGATCCCCGCCCTCCTCCACTGCTCCCCACACTCACAAGGGAGATCCCCCCGCCCTCCTCCCGCCCCCCCACTCACAAGGGAGATCCCCGCCCCCCTTCCATGCTCCCCCACACTCACAAGGAGATCCCCCCCCTCCTCCCTCTCCCCACACTCACAAAGGGGGATCCCCCCCCTCCTCCCCGCCCCCACATCACAAGGAGATCCCCCCCTCCCCATGCTCCCCCACTCACAAAGGGGGATCCCCCCCCCCTCCCTCTCCCCACTCACAAAAAGGGTCCCCCTCCCTCCTCCACTGCTCCCCACACTCACAAAAGATCCCCCCCCCCTCCTCCATGCTCCCACACCACAAGGAGCCCCCCCCCCTCCCCCACCCCCCAAATCACAAGAGAGATCCCCGCCCTCCTCCACTGCTCCCCACACTCACAAGGGAGATCCCCGCCCTCCTCCACTGCTCCCCACACTCACAAGGGAGATCCCCGCCCTCCTCCACTGCTCCCCACACTCACAAGGGAGATCCCCGCCCTCCTCCCTCTCCCCCCACCACAAGGGAGATCCCCGCCCTCCTCCACTGCTCCCCACACTCACAAGGGAGATCCCCCGCCCTCCACCACTGCTCCCCACACTCACAAGGGGGATCCCCCCCTCCTCCCGCTCCCCCACTCACAAAGGGGGACCCCCCCCCGCCCCTGCCCCCCACTCACAGGAAATCCCCCCCCTCCTCCATGCTCCCCACATCCAAGGAGATCCCCGCCCTCCCCCCCTGCCCCCACACTCAAAGGGAAAATCCCCCCCCCCCCCCTGCTCCCACCTCACAAGAAGATCCCCCCCCCCTCCTCCATGCTCCCCACACTCACAAGGAGTCCCCCGCCTCCTCCACTTCCCCCCCACTCACAAGGGTCCCCCCCCCTCCCCACTGCTCCCCACACCCAAAGGGGGTCCCCCCCCCCTCCCCCATCTCCCCACACTCACAAGGGAGATCCCCGCCCTCCTCCACTGCTCCCCACACTCACAAGGGAGATCCCCGCCCTCCTCCACTGCTCCCCACACTCACAAGGGAGATCCCCGCCCTCCTCCACTGCTCCCCACACTCACAAGGGAGATCCCCCCCCTCCCCCCCCTGCTCCCCCACCTCACAAGGGGATCCCCGCCCTCCTCCCCTGTCCCCAAATCACGAGAGATCCCCGCCCTCCTCCACTGCTCCCCACACTCACAAGGGAGATCCCCGCCCTCCTCCCCTGCTCCCCACACTCACAAGGGAGATCCCCCGCCCTCCTCCACTGCTCCCCACACTCACAAGAGAGATCCCCGCCCTCCTCCACTGCTCCCCACACTCACAAAGGGGGGATTCGCCCTCCCCCCACTGCCCCCCACACTCACAAGGGGCCCCGCCCTCCCCCTCTCCCCCCCAAACACAAAAAGGGGATCCCCGCCCTCCCCCAGCTCCCCACCTCACAAAGGGGGAAACCCGCCCCCCCATGCCCCCCCCACTACAAGGAGCCCCCGCCCTCCCCCCCCTCCCCCCATCACAAAAAAAAAAATCCCCCCCTCCCCACTGCTCCCCCCACTCACAAGGGAGATCCCCGCCCTCCTCCACTGCCCCCCACACTCACAAGAGAGATCCCCCCCCCTCCCCCCACTCCCCCCACTCACAAGGGAGATCCCCGCCCTCCTCCACTGCTCCCCCCACTCCCCAAGGGGATCCCCCCCCTCCCCTTCCACTTCCCCCCCCACCTCACAAGGAGACCCCCCCCTCCTCCACTGCTCCCCACAGTCACAAAGGAGATCCCCGCCCTCCTCCACTCTCCCACCCCACAGGGAGATCCCCCCCCCTCCTCCACTCTCCCCCACTCAAAAGAGATCCCCGCCCCCCTCCCTGTCCCCCCACTCCAGGGGGGATCCCCGCCCTCCCCACTGCTCCCCACCTCAAAGGGAGTCCCCCCCCTCCCCCCCCCGCTCCCCCCACTCACAAGGAGTCCCCCCCCCTCCTACTCCCCCACACTCCAAGGAATCCCCCCCCCTCCCCCACTCTCCCCACACTCCAAGGGAAACCCCGCCTCCTCCACTGCTCCCCACATCAAAGGGAATCCCCCCCCTCCTCCACGCTCCCCCCATCACAAGGAGATCCCCGCCCTCCTCTACTCCTCCCCCCACTCACAAAGGGGAATCCCGCCCCCCTCACTCTCCCCACACCACAAAGGGGTCCCCCCCCCCCTCCTCCCCTGTCCCCCACACTCACAAGGGAGATCCCCGCCCTCCTCCACTGCTCCCCACCTACAAGAAGATCCCCCCCCCCACCACTGCCCCCCACCCCACAAAAGGGGGCCCCGCCCCTCCCCTGCTCCCCACACTCACAAGAGTGATCCCCGCCCTCCTCCACTGCTCCCCACACTCACAAGGGAGATCCCCGCCCTCCTCCACTGCTCCCCACACTCACAAAAGAGATCCCCGCCCTCCTCCACTGCTCCCCACACTCACAAGGGAGATCCCCCGCCCTCCTCCACTGCTCCCCACACTCACAAGAGAGATCCCCGCCCTCCTCCACTGCTCCCCACACTCACAGGGAGATCCCCCGCCCTCCCCCACTGCTCCCCCCACTCACAAAAGAGATCCCCGCCCTCCTCCATGCTCCCCACACCACAAAAGATCCCCGCCCTCCCCCACTGTCCCCACACTAAAAGAAATCCCCCCCCCCCTCCCCCCACTGCTCCCCACACTCAAAGGGGGTCCCCCCCCCCCCCTGCTCCCCAAAAACTCACAAAAGATCCCCCCCCCCTCCTCCACTGCTCCCCCCAAACCCCAGATAACCCCGCCCCCTCCATGCTCCCCCACTCACAAGGAATCCCGCCCTCCTCCACTGCCCCACACTCAAAAGGGGATCCCCCCCCCCTCCTCCAACTGTCCCCCCAAACAAAAAGATCCCCCCCCCCTCCCCTGCTCCCACAAATCACAAGGGGACCCCGCCCCCCCACTGCCCCCACACTCACAAGGGAACCCGCCCCCCTCCCCACTGCCCCCCCCACCACAAGAAAATCCCCCCCCCCCCTCCCCGCCCCCCACTCAAAGGAATCCCCCCCTCCTCCACTGCTCCCCCCCTCACAAGGAAACCCCCCCCCTCCCCCTGCTCCCCCCACTCACAAGGGAATCCCCCCCTCCTCCCCACTCCCCCCAAAAATCAAAAGGAAATCCCCCCCCGCCCTCCCCATGTCCCACACTCACAAGAGAGATCCCCCCGCCCTCCTCCCTGCTCCCCCCACCCAAAAGATCCCCGCCCTCCCCCCCACTGCCCCCCCCACACCAAGGAGATCCCCCCCCCTTGTGCTCCCCACACTCACAAGGAAGATCCCCCGCCCTCCCCATGCCCCCCACCTCACAAAGAGATCCCCGCCCCCCTCCCTGCTCCCCACACCCACAAAGGGGGAACCCCCCCTCCTCCATGCTCCCAAACTCCAAGAGAGTCCCCCCCCCTCCTCCCTGCTCCCCCACCACAAAGGGGGTCCCCGCCCCCTACTGTCCCCACCTACAAGGATCCCCGCCCTCCTCCACTGCCCCCCACACTCACAAGGAGACCCCCCCTCCTCCCCTGCTCCCCACTCACAAGGAGCCCCGCCCTCCTCCTCTGCTCCCCGCCCTCCTCCGCTGCTCCCCACACCCCAAAGAGAGACCCCCCCCTCCCCCACTGCCCCCACACACACAAGGGAGATCCCCGCCCTCCTCCACTGCTCCCCACACTCACAAGAGAGATCCCCGCCCTCCTCCACTGCTCCCCACACTCACAAGGGAGATCCCCCGCCCTCCTCCACTGCTCCCCACACTCACAAGGGAGATCCCCGCCCTCCTCCACTGCTCCCCACACTCACAAGAGAGATCCCCGCCCTCTACTGCTCCCCACACTCACAAGGGAGATCCCCGCCCTCCTCCACTGCTCCCCACACTCACAAGGGAGATCCCCCGCCCTCCTCCACTGCTCCCCACATTCACAAGAGAGATCCCCCGCCCTCCTCCACTGCTCCCCACACTCACAAGGGAGATCCCCGCCCTCCTCCACTACTCCCCACACTCACAGGGAGATCCCCGCCCTCCTCCACTGCTCCCCACACTCACAAGAGAGATCCCCGCCCTCCTCCATCTGCACCCCACACTTCAAAAGGGAGAATCCCCCCGCCCTCCTCCACTGCTCCCCACACTCACAGGGAGTTCCCCGCCCTTCTCTACTGCTCCCCACCCTCACAAGGGAGATCCCCGCCCTCCTCCACTGCTCCCCACACTCACATGGGTGATCCCCGCCCTCCTCCACTGCCCCCCACACTCACAAGAGAGATCCCCGCCCTCCTCCACTGCTCTCCACACTCACAAGGGAGATCCCCGCCCTCCTCCACTGCTCCCACACTCACATTGTAGACAGCTAGACCGCCCCATTTACCCTCTGAGGAAGCGGCTGAGAAACATGTGTACAAGCGTCAGGTAAAATCTGCTATTTACTACTGTAGCTTTCCTTCTCTCTCTCATTGGTTTTCCTTTAGTCTTATTACTTCTATACACACAGTCCCCGACTTACATCTGTCTCCTCCGTTACAACCAGAGACTTATGGGGCATGCTGGCACTTGTAGTTCCACATTCCACATTAGATAGTAGCTGTGGAATGACAAGTTCCAACATGCCATGCAGCACATAAGGTGAAATGAGGTGATATCCCTCTTAACAGGGGCACAGACGGCAAAACAAATGTTAAATAATCCTTCCCTGCGCTATCCATGACACTAAAAAACCCTTTTGTGCTGGAGCCGCGTGTCCATGCGAGATCTTTGTTCACATTTAATAAATCTACCTTTTCTGACTTAAATACAAATTCACCGTAAAGGGGGTTTTATCGTTACAAAAGATCTTGTCGCAGATTATGGGGACACGTAAAAATAAAGCACTTTTGTAAATTGGGTTGCATTACCTCTGTCCACTTGGTTTAGCAGATATGAGCTTCGCGGTAAATCTGTCTTCTATTTTGCTGTTGCTGGGTCAGAACGCACCCGGGTCGATACCCCCTGAATTCCTGTGCCTAGGGACACGCCCCCTTGCACTGTGATTGGCAGGCTGACATTTCATTCCGCCCTGTTGGGATATGCCCCTAGAACAGGAAACGTCATGGCCACGCCCTGCGCTTGTGATTGGCTGCCTGCACACTCTGTGACTTTATCCTCCTCTGAGCTGTTCAAAATCGATAGTGAAACCAGAGTCTTGGCTGGGCTCTGATGTACATCCAGCTCTAGGGGATGAAGGTTCTGGGCAATTACTGCCTGTTTAAAGGGCTTTTGCCAAGAGTTGATTCCACGCTCTCACAGGTTCAGTTTGAAACTTTGAAAAAAAGAAGGCGTTCTGTTCCTCAGATCGAATGGCAAGCCCCGCTCCTTATGACATCATCATCTGTATTGTTAACATAAGGTTCAAACACTGTAGTCTGTTAATGAGCTGTTTGTATAGTAAAGTGAATAGGTGATCTGTCTTTGCAAGCCAGAGGTTGGGGGTAGTTCAGGTCCCCATCGTGGTTTTTTTTTTTTTCTTTTAGATAAAATTGTACACATATGTAAATGTATGAAAACTATATGTGTAGGCATCATAATTTTATTATTATATTATACACACACACACACACACACAAACGGAAGTCCCATATATAGTGTCCTATCCTCACAGTCACACAAAAGCACTTCCAACATCATGCATACAATGCATATTACTCTCAGGGATGAGACATTGATATAGGGGAGCATATGTCATGAGTAATATTATATTCATTATAAGAGATTGACATATATATTTTTGGTCACTCTACATATGTGTAGAATTTAGAGGGGGGGGGGGTGGGTGGGGGGGGGCGAATAAACCCTGTGAGGGGATAGTACTCCAAACACCCTTCGTTGTAAAACCAAACAAACACTCTACCGCACTCCATCAGCCCAGGGCAGTTACAGGGTTAAGCAGGTTCTTCTCTCAAAGCTTGATTTTGCTGCACCCCCCCCACTGTTTTCACTCCTTATCACTGACAGCAAGCAGGAGATCTTTACTGAAGCACTCTGACATTTGGCTTGTTGTTGAGTAAAGGTCTCTGATGTTGTCAGTACTATTTGGTTGAATACCACAGAACAGAAGTTAAAGCTGCTGGCTTTCAGTGTTGTAAACTAAGAGATATAATAGATATAATAGGTGCTTGCTGCAGTTGTGGAGCCTCCAAGGCTGCGACTTAAGCATGCAGGAGCGCTACAGAGCTGTTATATCCAGACAACCCTCCTGCAATCCCCTGCTTCAAAACCCCCCCCAAAAAAAAAAAAAAAGTTGATGCTCACAGTTATTCAGTGAGGGGAGACACGCCTCGTGGGAGGGGAGGACACGCATGCTGACAGGAGAGACATGCTGCTGACAGGGAGAGAGACAGGCCTGCTGAGAGGGGGACGAACGCCTGCCCCTCGAGAGGAGAGACACGCCTTGCTGAGAGGAGAGACACGCCTGCTGAGAGGAGAGAACACGCCTGCTGAGAGGAGAGACACGCCTGCTGAGAGGACGGAGAACACGCCTGCTGAGAGGAGAGACACGCCTGCTGAGAGGAGAGACACGCTTGATGAAGAGGAGGGTCAGAGACTCGACATGCTGAGTGGAAGAGACACGCCTCGCTGAGCAGTAGAGACACGCCTGCTGAGAGGAGAGACACGCCTGCTGACAGGAGAGGACACGCATGATGACAGGAGCGAGAGACACGCCTGACTGAGAGGAGAGACACGCCTCCAGACAGGAGAGACAGCCTGCTGAGGAGAGACACGCCTGCTGACAGGAGAGGACACGCCTGCTGACAGGAGGAGACACGGCCTGCTGACAGGATGAGCACACGCCTGCTGACAGGAGAGACACGCCTGCTGACAGGAAGACACGGCCTGCTGGACAGGAAGAGACACGCCTGCTGACAGGAGAGGACACGCCTGATGACAGGAGAGACACGCCTGCTGACAGGAGAGACACGTCCTCAGCTGAACAGGAGAGACACGCCTGCTGACAGGAAAAAAAAAGAGGACACGCCTGCTGACAGGGGAGAGACACGCCTGCTGACAGGAAGAAGAGACACGCCTGCTGACAGGAGAGACACGCAGTCTTGTCAGGAGGCTAGTCACGCCTGCTGACAGGATGAGACACGCCTGCTGACAGGGAGGAGAGAGACACGCCTGCTGACAGGAGTCGGGAGAGACCACGCCTGCTGAAAGGTGAGGACACGCCTGCTGACAGGAGAGACACGCCTGCTGAAATGGAGAGACAAGCCGCTGACAGGGAGAGACACGCCTTGCTGGGACAGGAGAGGCCACAGAGACACGCCTGTGACAGGAGGAGAAACGCCTGCTGGGATGGGGACAGGGAGACACGCTCTGCTGACAGGAGAGACACGCCTGATGAAGGAGAGACTCGCCTGCTGAGAGGTGAGACTCGCCTGCTGAGAGGAGAGACACACCTGCTGAGAGGACGAGACACGCCCCTGAGAGGAGAGACACGCCTGCTTGAGAGGAGAGACACGCCTGCTGAGAGAGAGACACGCCTGCTGACCTCGTCGGCCGGGGGAGGAGAGAGACACGCCTGCTGTGAGGAGAGAACGGCCTGCTGAGAGGAGGAGGACACGCCTGCTGGGAGGAGAGGACACGCCTGCTGAGGAGAGGAGTGAGAGAGACACGCTGCTGAGAGGAAGAAGAACAGAGACACGCCTGCGAGAGGAGAGACCCAAGCTGCTGAGAGGAGAGGACACGCCTGTGAAGAGGAGAGAACGCCTGCTGAGAGGAGAGGACACGCCTTGCTGGGAGGAGAGACACGCCTGCTAGGGAGGAGAGGACAGGCCTGCTGAGAGGAGAGACACGCATGCTGAGAGAGAGAGGACACGCCTGCTGACGAGGAGAGAACACGCCTGCTTGAGAGGAGAGTCACGCCTTGCTGAGAGGAGAGACACGCCGCTGAGAGGAGGAGGAGGAACAAGCCTGCTAGAGAGAAGAGAGACACGCTGCTGATGAGGAGTGAACGCCTGCTTTGAGAGGAGGAGACTCGCATGACTGAGAGGGAGAGACAGCACCCCCTCAAACCCCTCACCCCCACCCCACCCCCACCAGAGACTCACCTGCTGAGAGGAGAGACACGCCTGCTGAGAGGACGAGACACGCTGTGAGAGGAGAGACACGCCTTGCTGAGAGGAGAGACAAGCCTCCTGAGAGGAGAGACAAGCATGCTGAGAGGAGAGCACGCCCGCTGAGAGGAGAGGACACGCCTGCTGAGAGGAGAGGACACGCCTGCTGAGAGGAGAGGACACGCCTGCTGAGAGGAGAGGACTCGCCTGCTGAGAGGAGAGACACGTGCTGAGAGGAGAGACACACCTCCTGGAGGAGAGACACGCTGCTGGGGAGGAGAGACACACCTCCTGGGAGGAGAGACACGCCCTGCTGAGAGGTGAGGACACGCCCCTGGATTTCAAACTCAATCTGAGAAAATTAGCAGAACAGCACGAGCAGCTCAAACGATAAATCCCCTTTAAGAACAAACCTACATTCCCTGTCCTGCGCACGCGAGCTGTGTATCATATTCACACCAAGAAGAGGACAGGACACCCACATAAAAGAACAGAATGGAGAGTCGTGCTGACACTTTCAGGGGCCCATTCCGGAGATAGGGGCAGGTCTTACCTCGGGGCCCGCAACTATCACACTTTGATGGCAGGTAAAGCCCAAGCACAGCAGCCAAACTCCTACAGGAATATGTGCAGATACCTACCCGAAGCACAGAGCTCACATATACAGAGAAAACACTAGAGAGCAAGAGATTATAGAGATAAAAAAAACACAGTTCAGCCACATTATTATGACCACTTCCTGCCTTGGATGTCAGCAGTGTGTAGCTCATGTATGGGGCCTGGAGCACACAGATGTCACTGCACCTCTGCTAACCCTACTGTGTATGGGCCCCGGAGCAGACGGACGCCACTGCACCTCTGCTAACCCTACTGTGTATGGGGCCCCGGTGCAGACGGAAAGCCACTGCACCTCTGCTAACCCTACTGTGTATGGGGCCCCGAGCAGACGGACGCCACTGCACCTCTGCTAACCCTACTGTGTATGGGGCCCAGAGCAGACGGATATCACTGCACCTCTGCTAACCCTACGGTGTATGGGGCCCCAGAGCAGACGGATGTCACTGCAACGCTGCTAACCCTACTGTGTATGGGGCCCCAGAGCAGACGGATGTCACTGCACCTCTGCTAACCCTACTGTGTATGGGGCCCGGAGCAGACGGATGTCCCCTGCACCTCTGCTAACCCTACTGTGTATGGGGCCCCGGAGCAGACGGATGTGACTACACCACTGCTAACCCTACTGTGTATGGGGCCCCACTACAAGCAAAGGGTCACTACACCTCTACTAACCCTACTGTGTATGGGGCCCCAGAGCGACGGATGTCACTTAACTCTGCAACCCTACTGTGTATGGGCCCCGGAGCAGACGGAGCCACTGCACCTCTGCTAACCCTACTGTGATGGGGCCCCAGAGCAGACGGATATCACTGCACCTCTGCTAACCCTACGGTGTATGGGGCCCCGAAACAGACGGTTTCACTGCACCTCTGCTAACCCTACTGTGTATGGGGCCCCGGAGCAGACGGACGACACTGCACCTCTGCTAACCCTACTGTGTATGGGGCCCCGGAGCAGACGGACTCCACTGCACCTCTGCTAACCCTACTGTGTATGGGGCCCCGGAGCAGACGGACGCCACTGCACCTCTGCTAACCCTACTGTGTATGGGGCCCCGGAGCAGACGGACGCCACTGCACCTCTGCTAACCCTACTGTGTATGGGGCCCCGAGCAGACGGACGCCACTGCAAACCCCTGCTAACCCTACTGTGTATGGGGGCCCCGGAGCAGCGGACGCCACTGCAAACCCCTGCTAACCCTACTGTGTATGGGCCCGGAGCAGACGGACGCCATGCACCTTGTAACCCTAATGTGGTTTTTGGGCCACAGAGCAGACGGATATCAATGCACCTCTGCTAACCACGGTTATGGGGCCCAGACAGACGGATTCACGCCCTCTGCTAACCCAAGTGTATGGGGCCCCAGAGCAAAGACGGATGTCACTGCACCTCTGCTAACCCTTACTGTGTATGGGCCCGGAGCAGACGGATGGCACTGCACCTCTGCTAACCATACTGGTATGGGGCCCCGGAGCAGAACGGATGTCACTGCACCTCTACTAACCCTATGGTGTAGGGGGGCCCCAGAAGCAGACGGATTTTCAAATGCAAAACCCCTATAACCCTTCTGTGTAATGGGGCCCCAGAGCGACGGATGTCACTTCACCTCTGCAAACCTACTGTGATGGGGCCACCGGAGCATACGGACGCCAATGCACCTCAGCTAACCCCACTGTGTTTTGGGGCCAGAGCAGCGGATATCACTGCACCTCTGTAACCTCGGTGTATGGGCCCGAGCGAAAGGATTACTGCACCTCTTTTAAACCTCTGTGTTGGGGCCCAGCCAGACGGAACCAACTGCACCTCTGCTAACCCTACGTTATGGGGCCCCCCGGAGAGACGGACCCACTCACCCCTGAACCCCAACCCGGTTGGGCCCCCGGAGCAGGGACCCACTGCCCCTCTGCAAACCCCCCTGTGTATGGGGCCCCGGAGCGAGGAGCCCCTGCACCTCTGCTAACCCTACTGTTTAGGGGCCCCCGGAGCAGACGGACGCCACTGCACCTCTGCTAACCTACTGGTAGGGGGGCCCCGGGCGACGGACGCCATGCACCTCTGCTAATATGTGTATGGGGCCCCCGGGGCAGCGGGGCGCCACTGCACTCTGTAACCCTATGTGTATGGGGCCCCCGGGCAGAGGGCGCCCTGCACCTCGCTAACCCTACTTGTTGGGGCCCCCGGGGGGGAAAGGTTACGCACCTTGCAAAAATACGTGTATGGGGCCCCGGAGCAGAGGGTGTACTGCGCCTTGCTAACCCACTGTTATGGGGCCCGGAGCAGCGGATGTCACTCCCTCTACTAACCCCACTGTGTATGGGGCCCCGAGCAGACGGATGTCACTGCCCCCTTTCTAAACCCCATTTTTATGGGGCCCCCGGCAGCGGATGTCACTTCACCTTGTAACCCTCTGTGTTTGGGGGCCCCCGGAGAGACGGACGCCACTGACCTTCTGCTAACCCCACTGTGTATGGGCCCCAGAGCAAGGATATCACTGCACCTTTGCAACCCTACGGTGTATGGGGCCCCCGAGCAGAGGAGCCATGACCCCCGCTAAAAAACGTGTATGGGGCCCCAAGGACGGATGTCACTGCACCCCTTTCTAACCCTACTGTGTAGGGGCCCCGGGCAGACGGTGACTGCACCTCTCCCAACCCCACTGTGTATGGGGCCCGGGAGACGGATTATGCCCTCTGCTCACCCTACTGTGTTGGGGCCCCCGAGCAGACGGATGCCACTGACCCCTGCTAACCCACTGTTTTATGGGGGCCCGGAGCAGAAGGTGCCATGAACCTCTGTAACCCTACTGTGATGGGGCCCCAGGCAGACGGGTGCCATCACCCTGCAACCCCACTGTGTATGGGGGGCCCCGGGGCAAAGGGGTGCCCACTGACCTCGCTAACCCACTGTGTATGGGGGCCCGGGCAGAAAGGATGCCACTGCACCCCTGCTAACCCTAGTGTATGGGGGCCCGGAGCGAAGGGGCCCCGCACCTCTGCTAACCCTACGGTGTATGGGGCCCCAGAGCAGACGGATGTCACTGCACCTCTGCTAACCCTAATCATAAAAATGTGACTAAACAATACGAAGCCAATTACTGTTATAACAAATCTAATATATGGATATCTATAGCATAAGGAGAAGACAGCTGATTGGTCAAGGATGGTATCCCATGAGATATGGATTAGAAGAACCCACGTGTATCACACCCCATGTTTGAAAAAGGGAAAAAAAAATGCCCGGGCCCCCCCTTTTTTGCCCGTACAAACCCCAAGGATTTCCCCGTCATCCCCCTAAAATGTGGACTGTGTATACGGAACTGAATGCAGATGGCTGCGCACGCGCGGCTTTCTACATTCATTTTTGCAGGAGTTCCAAATAAAGAGAGCTGCGCATGCGTAACCAGACCTACTTGTGGCCCGAAGAAGTTTAGCCTTTTTTTTTTTCCCATTTTGGCCCCCCGCCCACGGGCCCTGTTTGGGGCAAAGGGCTGCAATAAATACAATGAAGGGTTTTTTTAATTTTCCTTTTCCTAAAGCTT
The DNA here is from genome assembly GCA_025379985.1 of Phyllomedusa bahiana. NCBI lineage: Eukaryota > Metazoa > Chordata > Amphibia > Anura > Hylidae > Phyllomedusa > Phyllomedusa bahiana. Next base: position 44,801 of record JAODAL010004765.1, read on the forward strand.
GGGGGCACAAGTGATTTGGAAAATCAGGCAGCCCCGGGGCAAGGGTTAAAAGGACGTAAGCAAACCGGACTTCAAGAGTCCCCCCTTAAACGGGGCAGGCTGCCCGGGGGGCCCAAAAACATGGCGCCCAAGCAAATAAACATGTAAGTAAGCCAATGCCAGAACGTCTGCACCCCTCAAATCCAACAAATAGAAAGGTACATGGAGCCCGCGCGGAGGTTTCCTTCATATAAAAGCGCTTCGGGGAGGAAAAGTGTCCGATGATGTTTTTCTTTGGGCTGTTTTTGGGTGTCTTTTGGGAAAGATTTTAAATTTTAAATGTTTCCTGTATTGTTTGGGGTTAGCATCCCCCTTAAAATTTTTTTCAGTACAATTTTTTTGGATCTCTGCAGTCCAGACTCCACCCCCCTTTGGGAACGGAATTTGTAACATAGATCTGAAAAACCTTACACCAGCTCTTTTTAAAAAAGTATATTACCCCCTTTTGGGTTTCAACCAAAGGGGAGGATTCGATAAGCAGCAAATTTTTGGGCCCTTTTAATTTTTCTTAACATACACAATTTCCCCCAAAAAAGTTAAAAAGCCCGACGATGTGGCCTACGGGCCTGATAAACCATTTTTAAAAAATTTATTTGCCCAAAAAGTTTAAGGGTTTATTGGGCCCGTCTTTAAAACCCAAGCACAGCCCATGTTTTCCTTTTAGTGGGGGAGAGAAAACAACAACCTCATTAAAGGAACCTGCCCCATTGGTTATTTCCCCCCTGGCTTTAGGGCAGAACAAAGCCAGTGGGCGAACGCTTTTTTCCCCGCTTTCCCCTTTTCTGTAAAAATGCTGGAGGGTTTTTGTGTATTTAATGCCAAAACTGCAGGGTTTTTACCAGAAAAGAGTCAAATTTTAAAAAGTCAGTTTTTTTTTTTCCCAAACCCCCCCCCACCTGAGCCTTTAAACCAAAAACCCCCAAATGATTTTTCCTTTCCTTTTTAATAGGTAAAACACGTGAATAATGTCAGTGGGGCGGGCTTTTGCTTTTTGGGGGGGGGCTAACACCTGTCATGAATAAGATTTGAGCAATTAAAAGTCTAAAACTGCGCAAACTTACAAAAATAAGGGACAAAAAAGGGGGCCCGGTAAAACGCAGGTCTGACATTAGCTTGTGCGCCCCCAGCAAGGGGGATAACCTTTTGTGACAGGGTTTTTTTCCCTTTTTGCCTCAAGTGTCCCCCCCCCATTATATCTTCAGCCCCGTAAAGGGAAGCATATTTAAAAAGAGAGAGGGGGGAAAATTGAGACAGAGATTTTTGGGAAAAAAGACCCCGTTCCAAAGAAAAAGGATTTTTGGGGGCGGTTATGGGCCCCGGGGGGTTTTCCCACGGGGGATTTTGAAGCCCAAAAACCCTTGGGCCCAAAACGGCCTAGTTTTTAAAAATGGTTTTCCCATAGGAAAACCGCCCTTAATTTTCACCACCGGGGGGTTTGGCCACGGCCCAAAAACCCCCGCGTGTGGAGAAAAATCCCCTTTTAATTTTTTGACAGGGGGTGCTTGCGCGGCGGGCCCCAACGGTGCCCGCCCGGGTTTTGTCGCCGGGGTGGGGCACGGCTGGGGGCGCGGCCCCGTGGCGTGGTTTGCCCCCCGATATTAAAATTTTTAAAGGGGGCAAACCCCGGCGCTAGCCCCGCCCCTAACCCCCTCGTGGGTGCAAAACCCCCCGTCCGGGGGACGCGAGGGTTTTCCGGCGAGGTTTCGGCAGGTTTTTGGCCCCGGGAACCCCCGGCGATTCCCGGGGGGCCCCAAAACCCCCCCCGTGTGGGAAGGGGGCCCAAAAAACCCCTTCCCCGGGTTTTAAATCTGGTGTTCACAAACCTGGGGGTCAATTTCTGATTGGCTTGTCCCACTTCATTCCCTCCATACCCCCTTGGATTTGAAAGCTGAAGCATTTTTTAAGTGTGAAGTCTAAGTTTCCCCCTTTTTTTTTTTTTAACTGTTTTATAGTGTGTCCTTTGTCATTTTTATTGTTTTTTTTATGTAACCCTGTAACCCCTTTTGTTTTAAAATTTTAATTTCGTCGTTTTTGGCGCTGCAGAATTTCCTTTCTTGAAGAAGTGTTTTTTAAAAACCCCTAGCTGTGGGAGGGAATGAGGTAACCTGTTAAGTGCTTTAAAGTATTTTTGCAGAGTCCTTCCCTCTGATTTATTTTTTTTTTGAATTGAAGGAAGGTGGGGGGCGCGGGTATTTTTTGTGGGGGGGTTGGGGAAAATGTCTTTTTGGGGGTATTTAAAGCTTGATTCGCTACCTGAGCGGAGATGAGGGGCAAGTGGGGAAAAAAATTCCCCTCCTTTTCAGGGGGCCCCCCGCCCCCGGGGCTGGTGAGTTTTGTTAAAGTGACCCGCCTCCCATTTGGGCATATGCACGGAAAGTCACCCCACGAGCATATGGAAGGGGTGCACCCCAGCCAGAAGACAGGAGGATACAGGCCCCTTTTGTATGGGCCCTGTCTTGCAGGAAACTACCCCTGTTTTCCCATAGCAACCAATCCCGATTTCATAGCAACCCTGCCCATACAACCCAAATGCCCTTGCAACCAAAAACAATCAGAGCTCTTTCCAACCAAAAACCCAAACCCATAGCAACCAATCAGATTTCATTTGCAAAACCCTTTCCCAAAAGCAACCAATCAGAGCAAAACCCGAGCAATCGAGCTCTTTAAAAACCAATCAGAGCCCTAGCAAAACCAAACAGAGCTGTATACGAAAAAGAAAGCTCTGATTGGTTTCCATGACTCTGACTATTGTTTTGGTTTACTGGTTGCTACGGGGGAAAAAGGACCCGGGCCTTTTCTGCTAGGGCCGTTTTCCCTGCCCTAAGGGCCCCCTTGACTTGTGTTGGTGACAGACTTTTGCTAGGCCTTTTCCCTAGAAAGGAGGGCCTTTAAAAAAGAATTTATGGAACCCCCAGACCCCCGGGGAGATTTAAGGGGTATTCCCACCAAGCCCTTTGACAGTACTTTGCTAGGATATGCCATGAAAGCCTGGAAGGTGCGACTCCCAACTCTGGGACCGGCACCTATTCAGAATGAAGAGCTGGTAACGCCTGCGCACGACTCTCCATTCTGTTCTATGGGAGTCCCGAGTACAGGGGAGCCGTGTCTTCGGCCACAGGCATTCACATTGATAGGATGCCTGCCTGTATAATAGGAGAACTGCAGTGTCGTAACGGGACAGAAAAAAATATAAAAGCAAAAAAAAATGTTAAGAAATAACAAAGAAATTCAAAAGAAAAAAATTGAAAAAATGTAAAATAAAATACACACTGAAAGGGTTAAAAACATGAGGTCCGAACCCGATCGAGAACGGTGCCTGATGTACGGGCTGCACCATGATTGATATTACATAAATGAAGCCACAGCCCCCTCCGGTGGTGACACAGGCTCACTGCAGGAGCTGAGCACAGATGCCGCTCGGAGAGAGAGCAGCGCACCAACATCCCCACATGTCTGGTGCCTCTGCCATCTGTGACACCTTCCGCAGTCATCTATCACTGTCAGGTATCCATCAACCTGCAGCATCCTCGGGGCCAAGAAAGTAACCGTGCTTAGAGGGCCTGTCCACTTGTGACAGACCGGCTCCACACGCCAGGGGCAGACTCATCAATACTGCCTAACGCTCGGGGCACATTCAGACGACAGTCACTGACAGGTCCTCTGCCTTCTATACGGAGCATTGTCTGTGCGTAAAACACGTCAATGCTTTGTCGGCGCTGATAGTACATGCAGAAAATGCTGGTGTAAAATCAGCACAGTGTGAACGACACCACAGATCTTACCAGGGCTGAGGAGTCAGCAAGCCAAAGCCCGGACTCCTCAATTTCCCAAACCTCTGACTCCCTCATACACGGCGCATGTTTAAGTGATAACTTTACTGGAGTAAAGTGGTAACATTCGGCTGTTTATCACCTTATGATACAATAATCAAGCTATTTAGGTAGAACAGACACTGACAAGCAAAAGGGTAACAGTGTTTTGATCTTTTGAACACTTGTGGGTAGAGCTGAAGAAAAATCTGTATTTGTATCCAAGTCCAGTCTGCACCAACATTGGGAATGTGTAGAAGAGACCTGGGATCAGATTTTGGTCAAGACCTGCTTGAATCTGATTCAGAGCCCAGAAGGATTCAGGCAGAGCTGGAAGCCAAAGGTGGATTTCCCAAATACTAACAAAATAATACAAATTAACATTTTGATTTTTAGGAGCAAAAACAGTAACAATGCAGTTACAGGAAAGAATCTGCAGAACTAAGCAGATGCTAAATACTTGTAAGTCATATTTATGTATAAGATGTAAGATGCCTGTATATAAAATTACAGTAGCTTCATGTACAAAGCTGTAGTGGATGGAGAGATATGGAGCCTGAAAGTCACAAGTTCAAAACATTGTTACCATTTTGCTTGTCAGTGGAAAATATATTTATTGGATATGACTTTAGAACACAAAAAAATTGTAAATATGCAAAACACTGCAGGAACATTTGTGGAGTCTCTGAATTTGTTCTGAGAAATAGTATTGCCTCACTCAGATCCTGCATACATGACCTCAACATCTGTTTCTAAATTATTTCCAGGCTGAGGAACGGCCTCTCTACACTAATTTGGGGTTTGGGGGCAAAGCGGTGACCACAGGGGAAACATCTAACAATGTCAGGGTATAAAGGAATTGCCTCAGCCACAGTCAGTTCTGATGAATGGTTAAACTCTTCTACTTCTTTGAAAGCAGATGAAACATTTTGCTAAAATCTGTTTGCCCTGGGAGCGGAATCTTATCCCCTGGGGCAGCGCTTTGCCTGCTCCTGTCATCAATTACACTCCTCATGTGATGAGGCTGAAGATTGGGAGCAGCAGCACTGGCCGGACCCAATTCCTCTTGCTCTTTGCATCGAACTAACTGGACCAACTTATTATATATTTGGGGAGTCGGAGTCGGTCCATGTTATGACGACTCCGACTCTACGACTCCAACTCCACAGCCCTGCTCATACGGGACAAAATAGAGAAGGCAAGAATGAAAAAAGGAAAAAAAAAAACATTTGCAACGTCACAAATTGCAGATCTGGCTGCAGCAGTGAAGGGTTAAAAAATTTTCTCTTGTTTTAAAGGGGGTTTTCTCACTACATGGATTGCTGCTTTTTTTGTTAAAGATCTTGCAAAAACAAAGTCAATTTGCAATATGTGTCCATTAACAGTGTCCTACCTATTCCTAGATATCCCCTTTGTATGGGCTGCATCAGGTCTCAGGCCCCTGTAGCTACAGACTGTTCAATCTCTCCTGATAGGTTGCCAGCACTGGTTGCAATAGCTACAGACCTGTTTGATCTCTCCTGATAGCCTGCCAGCGTTGGTTGCTATAACTACAGACCTGATGTCCTTAGCAGCTCGTCACTGCAGCCCAGTAGAAGCCAGTAAACAGGCCCCTGAATTTAAAAACGAAACCAAAATAACAGGACTAAGTTAAGATGAATCAATGTAGTGAGACAAGCCCTATAAGTGCACAGCTCCTCTGCAGAGCTATGTGTCTCCATGGTAACATACTGTGCAGCTCTCCACATGACAGGAAGGGGATGTTCACACGGCTGATTTAGATGCTGCATCGAACTAACTGGACCAACTTATTATGTGTGCAAGTGGGTAAGCAACTGACTAACTAATAGAAAACAAAGGGTAGTAATTAACGGTACATACTCAGACTGGATCCCTGTTACTAGTGGGGAACACAGCGGTCAGTATTGGGCCCTATCCTCTTTAATGTATTCATTAATGATCTTACACAGGTATTGCACAGTAGAATATCGATCTTTGCAGACGATACTAAGCTCTGTAAAGTAATCAACACAAGAGAGGATAATATGTTATTACAAAGGGATCTGTATAAGTTGGAGGCCTGGGCAGGGAAATGGCAGATGAGGTTTAACACTGATAAATGCAAGGTTATGCACATGGGGAAGAGAAATCCATTACATGATTACATGTTAAATGGAAAAACACTGGGTAAAAGTGACATGGAGAAGGACTTGGGATCTAGTGGACAGTAAAACTTAATTGTAGCAGCCAGTGTCAGGCAGCAGCAGCCAAAGCAAATAGGATCATGGGTTGTATTAAAAGGGGCATAGATGCACATGATGAGAACATTATTCTCCAACTATACAAGTCACTGGTTACCACACATATTGGGGACAGTTTTGGGCACCAGTGCACAGGAAAGACATTGTGGAGCTTGAACAGGTACAAAGGCGGCAACAAAAATAATAAAAGGACTGGGTGGACTACAGTACCCAGAAAGATGAGCAAGATTAGGGTTATTTAGAGAAAAGACGGCTTCGGGGGGACATAATAAATATTTTTAAATATATTAAAGGCCAATATAGAGAGCTCCCAAGATTTATTTATACCTAGAGCTGTATCTAGAACAAGGGGGCATGTAGAAAGTTTCTACATAAACATAGAAAGGGATTCTTTACTGTTAGAGCGGTGAGACTGTGGAACTCTCTGCCATAGAAACTTGTCAGGGTGAATTCACTAACAGAGTTCAAAAAGGGTTTGGATGCATTTCTGGAGCGTAATAATATAACAAGTTATAGTGACCAGGATTTGGGGAAATTTTGATGTAATAATAAAACAAAGTTATAGTGCCCGGGATTCGGAGACATTTTAGATGAAATAATTTTTAAAAAGTTATAGTGACCGGGATTCTGGGGATTTCTGGATATTTTTTTGGATGAAAATAATATAAAAGTTTTAGTGTTGGGATTCTGGAGAAGGGTTGGATACTTTCGGATGTAATAATATAAAAAGTTTTAGTGCCCCGGGATTTGGAGAAGGGTCTGGATACATTTCTAGTGAAAATAATAGAAAGTTATAGTGACCGGTTTGGAAAGGTTGGGGATACATTTCTAGATGTAATAATATAACAAGTTTAGTGCCCAGGATTCTGGAGAGGGTTGGATACATTTCGATGTAATAATTAAAAAGTTTTTGTGCCCGGGTTTTGGGGAGGGGTGTTGATCCAGGGATTTATTCGATTGCCAGTTGGGGGCCCGGGAAGGAATTTTTTCCTAACTGGGGGGACAATTGGCTTTACCTCTTGGGGTTTTTGCCTTCTCTGGATCAAACTTTAAATTTTTGCACAATGGGTGAACTGGATGGCGTCTTTTTTCAGCCTGAAAATTTGAAAAATTTGTATGATTATATTTTTTGGGGTCGGTCCTTTTTTGGACCCCGACTCCTGCAAAATAGGGACCGATTCCATACTCCACGCCCCGTGGGGGGTGAGGTACCCCCCGGGGGGAGAGCTGGAGGGGCTGAAACCCTCTCTGTTTTTCCCTTGGTGAGAGAAAAGTCCCGGGTTTGTGAACTTCAGGTCAGGTGCAGCCTCCACCGCAGTGAAAAAAGGACGTGCAGGGTGTAGTTTTGGGCACCCTCCCCACCCGGGGGGGCCCGGGGTTGATGCACTGGTGGGGGTGCTGCTGCTGAAAACTATGGGATAGTGCCCCTGCTTTACCAGAATTCAATTAATGTTTGAGATTTGTCTTTTGGTAAAAATTTCAGGATGAACATAAAATTTCTTTAAATTTATAAATGCCCCATCTCTCCCCTTTAGATCATTGTCCAATGTTCGGTTTTGGACTTTCTGCACAATTGCTGATCTTAACAAAAAAAGGGGAAAAAAAACAGGTATTTATCCTGCTCGCCCCAAAACGGGGATTGTGAATTGGGGTTTTTTAAAAAAGTCCCCCTCATCCCGTTTTTACATTGTGACTATGAGACCAGACAACCCTTACAATTGATCAACCGCTTTGATAGCCCGGCTTCAAGCAGGATGCTCTCGACGGAAGTGGCCCCTGGGCTTGAAATGTCAAGAGCGTCATCAGAGGTTTTACAGTGATGAAGAAAAAGAAAAACGGATCCGGCGCTGTTTAAGGAAGAAAAAGCCTGTAAAAATGGGGGTTTGAATTAATAAATTTCTTTTTTAAAAAAAAAAAGAAATCGATGAAAAAGTGTTAAACTTTACATCAAATGCGACACATTCATAACGCGTTTCGCACCACAACGGCACTTCTTCAGATGAGAAAATGCAGGTTGTACCCGAATCAAGATGGAAGAGTCAAAGGGAAAAGGCAAAGAAGGGATGTCCCCTTTACTCCTCACACATGCTGACCCCTTCATTGTAACCTGCCTGTGGATGGAATGCCGCACAACCCCCAGGCAGGTTTTTTTGGGGTTTTTCCACAAAGTAAAATTGAGCGGGCGTTTGCAAATGAAATAAAAAATTTTAAATCTTTTTTTTAAAAAATTCTGCACGTTTTTTTTTTTAGTGCTCCCTTTTGTATCCTTTTTTTAAAGCTCGTTCCAGGGGGGGTCGACCTGGGCTTAGAGCTCTCATCGGCACATGCTCAGAATACCTTTTTCAGGAGTATGAGTGTTTAAACCCCCGGGTGCTGTCCTCTATCCCGTCCTCTGTGCTTCTTATTTTAGTAAAAAAAGTGCAAAAAAAAAAAAAAAAACCCCAATGAGGTTGTGCTTGTAAAAAGGGAAAAAACAACAACACATGTTTGGTTCCTGCAGGGATTTGAACCCAGGACCCTTGTGCCTGGAGGCAAAAACTTTACCTCTCAGCTACTCACAATGCTTTACATAAACAGCCCTTTCTTTGACTAGAGAGAGGAAAGGCCTGATGATGTCATCCTGCTGGGTCACATGATCTGCAATTCAAGCAAATCTCACACGCCCCCTTCTGAGCACACAGAGCCGAAGAGCTGGATGCAGGAGGTATGAAATGGGATCGTGGCAAAACCCCTTTAAGGGAGGTGAGAGGCACCAGGTGTGACATCAGACCGTTCGTAGCTGTTTACATCAGTGTGGTCTGAGGGCTAGGCGACCTGAGCACAGCACCAGGCACAGGCATCATCCTCTTGTATGGGCCACGGAGCATCTACACCTGATGAGGGACCAGTGCTCCTCAGCATCGTTGGCGGCCATCATTTCTGATCAGAGTGAATTGACTTTCATCACTGGAGATGGGAAGGAGAGCGCTGTGCATCAGCCAGGTCCCCTCGCCGGTCGTCTAACCCTCAGACCACACTGATGTTATCAGTTATGAATGGTCTGACCTGACCCTTGGTGCCTCTCAGCCCCTTTAACCCCTTAAGCCGAATGCCTGAAAAGTAGTTAATGACCAGAACTTTTAGTTTTTGCCTCCTTGCGTTTCAACAGTTGTAACTTTTTTATTTTCTCAATGACACAGTTGTGTGAGGCCTCGTTTTATTCGAGACAAGTTGTACTTTATGGGGGAATAGTTTAAGTTCATTTATAAATAATTGCAGTATTTTTATTTGTATACATTTTTTTTTTTTTTTTTTACACCATTCACACTTAACTTGTTAGATTAATTCTACAGGTTATTATGGTTGTGTGGATACCTAATATGTGCAGGGTTTTTTGTGTGTAATTTATGCACAATTATTTTCTATTAAATATTTATTTTTATTTTATTTTAATTTTTTTATTCATTTTTTTTCACACTTTATGTTTACTTTTTTTTTTTTCTTTTTTTTTTTTTTTTTTTTTTTAACACTTGGTAATGTATTAGCATATTCATATATGCTAATACATTATAATCTGTGTCAGTCTGACACAGGCAGTGATCAGGACAGCTTACAGTCTGTCCTGGTCACTGGCTTGTTACACAGACAGTACTGGGGCTACTCTAGTTCCCCAGGCTCTGTCGGGTAACTGGGTGTCCCGATCACCCGACAGAGCAGAGAAACCCTTTAATTGCGCTGCGGTGACGACCCGCCCCAACCAAAGGGTTAAAGCACCAGGTTGCGGGGGTCGCAGGAGATGCTCTGGGATCGGGGCTGTTTAGTACAGCGCCGATCCCAGTGCAGCTGTGGCGAGCGGGCGCCGCAAACCCCGATGTCTGCAGCGACGCCAAAAGATGTCGCTGTAGACGAACGACCCGCACCAGCAGATGTCAAAAGTCGGTGGGCTGACGTTAAGGGGTTAAACCTGCCTGGAGTTGTGCATTCATCATCCGGTTCCCCAGGGCATTGCTTACAATGAAGCGCTCATCAGTGTGTGATGGAGCCTAAAGACGCTCACTGCTTTTCCTTTCTGTGACTCTTCCAGTCTCTCTGTATCTCTGATACAACTTGCTGATGACACGATGTGACACTCTAAGCTCAGTGGCCACTTCCGTCTGAGAGCATCCTGCTTGAAGCCTGGCAATGGTGAGGTCTTGCTGAACAATTGTAAGGTGATTCCTTGGTCTCATGATGTCACAATGTGAACATCAGGATGAGGAGGACGGTTTAAATCCCAATTCAGATTGTTCCCCTAAATTTAGGGATTCGGGCGATTCAGGGATCGAAAACCTGTTGAGAATTTTACCATTAAGCTCCTTGTTAGAGATCAGCAAGTTGTGCAAAGAGTACTGAAACACTAAACAGTTGGACAATTGCATCTAAAGGGAAGAGATGGAGCATTTAGGGCATTTACTGTGCACACATCTGGAACCACCACTGCGGTACAGGAGGTAAAGTCTGCACCATCCTCTCTGCTGACGGGAATGAGAAGAAACAAAAACCGCAACAACTGTTAAAAGTCCTGGAAACCGCTAAGTGTGAATGGCGTCAGTTCCATTCACTGACGCATTATGGCGCCACATATGCGGCTGCAGCGCACTGGTCACCCCTCGGACTATGGCCGGCACCACCCACTTAAATATTCACAGCGGGACTGACCTGCGAGCGCATCTCCATGTCCAGCCGGGATGCCCGCCATCCTCTCCAGCTTCACCGTCTCAGTATAGCGGGGAGACAACAAGCAGAGTCCCGGAAACTGCGACCATCTCCACGTCCCTGACAGACAACCAATGGGCGCTCTGCGTACAAACTCTCCACCAATCGCAGGCGTTCTCTTACCAGCAACCGCTTAAGCCTACATTCTAACGCCATCGCTGATTGGATAAGCCTGGACTGTAGGCGGAGTTAGTGGTGAACACTAGAGGGAAAGCCGTAGATAAGTATAAAAGACAGGAGTGACTGCAGCCAAGCGCGGCGCCATTTTGTCTGGGATCTTTCTGGCCCGTTTGTTTATTAGAACTAAGTAACTTGTAGGAAGTGTCGTGTAGCGCGCGGCTCGGAGGTCAGGGCTTCAGCCAGGGGGGACGGACTGGAGCGTCTGTGACTGTAGATACAGCGCTGCATGCTATGTCATAAAGCCTACTAGTCCCTTGCTAAGCAACTTAAATACAAATTGGCCCCCGTTTATTGAAACGGTCTTGTAATAGCAACCAAAGCTCATAGCAACCAACCAGGTCTCATTGCAACCAATCAGACCCCATAGCAACCAATCAGAGCCCATAGCAACCAACCAGGTCTCATTGCAACCAATCAGACCCCATAGCAACCAATGAGAGCCCATAGTAACCAGTCTGCCCATAGCGACCAATCAGAGCTCAGCTTTCATTCCTTATACTGTTCTGGGTAAATTAAAGCTCTGATTGATTGTTATGGACTATGGTCGCTATGAGCTCTGATTGGTTGCTATGGGCTCTGATTGGTCGCTATGAGTTCTGATTGGTCGTTCTGGGCCCTGGTTGCTATGAGCTGATTTGTTGCTATGAGCTCTGATTGGTTGCTATGGGCTCTGATTGGTCGCTATGGGCTCTGATTGGTCGCTATGAGTTCTGTTTGGTCGCTATGGGCCCTGCTTGCTATGAGCTGATTTGTTGCTATGAGCTCTGATTGGTTGCTATGGGCTCTGATTGGTCGCTATGAGCTCTGATTGGTCGTTCTGGGCCCTGGTTGCTATGAGCTGATTTGTTGCTATGAGCTCTGGTTGGTCGCTATAGGCTCTGGTTGCTATGAGCTGATTTGTTGCTTTGGGCTCTGATTGGTTCTTATGAGCTCTGATTGGTTCCTATGAGCTCTGATTGGTCGCTATGAGCTCTGATTGGTTCCTATGAGCTCTGATTGGTCGCTATGAGCTCTGATTGGTTCCTATGAGCTCTGATTGGTTCCTATGAGCTCTGATTGGTTCCTATGAGCTCTGATTGGTTCCTATGAGCTCTGATTTAGTTCCTATGAGTTCTGTTTGGTTCCTATGAGCTCTGATTGGTTCCTATGAGCTCTGATTGGTTGCTATGAACAGCCCACACACGCCACAGAAGCCTGGGGTGTGTGGGCGACATGGTACTGGTACAGGGATGAAAGGTGACTATGAGTTTTGATATTTTAAATCAAGCCCCTGGATGTCACAACATGTGACCTATGGAAACCCTGCCCTCAAAATGAGCATTATAACTGGATTGAGGGCAGGTCATAGGGGCAGACCAGGGGCGTAGCTACAGGAGGTGCAGAGGTAGGAACCGCTACCGGACCCTGCAGCCTGAGGGGGCCTAAAAGCCCTTCTGCCACATAGGGAGAGACCAGTATTGTAAATGGCACATGGTAGCTGGGGGGCCCCATTTCACTTTTTGCACCAGGGCCCTGGAGCTTCAAGTTACGCCTCTGGGGCAGACCCAGGGTCTCTAGCCTCCACCTTCCCCAATGTTGTGCAGGTCTGTTTCAAATAAACACTACTTCGGTAAAAATAAAAAAAAAATGAGTGAGGGCGACCCTTTAGGCTATGTTCACACGGCTTAAAATGGGACGTATTTCTCCCTGTATTTCGCGCCGCCCCCGAGCACACGGCGTAATTGCGGGCGAAATACATCCCGCAATTATTGCCGTGTGAACTCTGCCTTAAAATGGTGTCCCGGGAGTAATAACTGCTCCTCAAGCTGTCAACCCGCTTCCTTGTAAACCCAGTTTCAGAGCCATTCCGGTGAACCCGGCTGATGATGTCCTGCTTCATTCTTCATGTGAAACCCTGCAGCCAATCAAGGGGCGCAATGCTCATGTGCTGTATATCCAGGAAGAGTTGGGGATGGAAAGTGAGTTTTGCATGTCAATAAGTGTGCAAAAATAAGACATCTTAAAGGGGTTTTGCCATGATCTCATTTCATACCTCCTGTATCCAGCTCTTTGTGCTCAGAAGGGAGCGTGTGTGATTTGTTTGAATTGCATATCATGTGACCCAGCAGGATGACATCACCAGGCCTCTCCTCTCTGTAGTCAAAGAAAGGTCCGTTTATGTATAGAACTGTGAGTAGCTGAGAGGTAAAGTTTTTGTCTCACAGCACAAGGGTCCTAGGTTCAAATCCCTGCAGGAACCAAACCTGTGGATGTTATTTCTCTTTATCAATGCACAGACCTGATTGAGGTTTCTTTTTTATTTATTTACACTGTTTGACTAATTACTAAGGAGCACAGAGAACGGGAGGAGAATGACAGCACCTGGGGTTTGAACACTCAGTAGCTGCCTGAGAGGAGAGGTGATGTCTGAGCATGTGTGACCAGGAGTGAGCAGCTCTCAGCCCTGGTCGTATCCCCTAGAGACGAGCTATAAACAATGGATCACTAAAGGAGCAGCTAAAACAAAAACGGTGCAGAATTTTTAATAATAATGAATGGTGAAAATGTTTGTTATTTATTTTGCAAGTTCCCACATCAATTTTACTTCGTGGCAAAACCCCTTTAAAGGGGTTTTGCCACGATGTAATGTTGACGTGCGATCCTCCAAAATGGGTATTTAATCACTTTTCTAAATATATGTGATTACAAAAAGTGAAGCCTCTGAGAGCCACAGCTTTCTTCACATGCCCTTAGTTACTTAAAAGTTTACATTAGACACGACCAGGAGCTGATCGGGCCACGCTTGTGTGTTTGCACTTCTTATCTGATGACAGGGAACATGAAGGAGCTTGCATGGGGCTGGGGAGAAATGTGCAGTGTATGAGGATTTCTGCTGTACAGAGAATCCACTAGTTGTAATGTAATTATCTTAGTAAACATTGCAGAAGCTCCCTTGCTTACTCGCTCTGCTGGGGCCCCCTCTCTCTCCACCATGCAGCCGTTCATGAGACAGCATGATTTGTTTATCATCTGTCCTGAGCAGATAACAGGTAAGGAAGTCAGTTCGTGGCAAAACCCCTTTTAGGACCTGTTGACTATAATGGAATCGGCGTGCATCAGGCACACAGCTGTATTATGTGCTGGGCAACAAAAACATATCAAATTCAATCATGTTCCCTCTACTGAGAATAACTTCAGCAAAAATAAGCCCCGAAAACATCAAATCTGGGAAATGAGCATAAAAATGCATGAAAAACCATGACTACAAACGATGCGAAGTAAGCGCTTGTTTGACTGTGCGAACACAGCCCATGGGTGAATTTGGATTTTTATTAAAAATTAAATGCCTTGAAAAAACTGGTGGCAATCACCGCCGCTGTGTATCTGCAGATCCATCATGGAATTATAACCTCTACTGATGAGAACTTCAGTTTTAAAGGGGGTTTTCTCACCTTACTGCTTCACAGAGCCACAGGTAGCTTCAGGCTCACACTTCCTGGTCAGTCTGTGGGTGGTTTTATAGCAGTGATCGACAACATCCTCTTACAGTGACATGAGTGCAGGAGGTTTACAATCTGAGGTGCACAAGGCGACAGAGCTTTAACTTATCATTAACTTAGATAAACAAAGCTTCTGTGCTAGAGATAAGACTCAGCAGGGAGTGACTCACCGTGGTCTGAGATGGAAGCTGGAAGAATCAGATAAAAGAAAGAGCTGGGAGAGGTGGTCAGTAATCAAGAGAAACCTGTGTGCGCTAGCAATAGAGTAAATCGCCTTTAGCTCCTGAACAAAGCAAAATCAAAACAGCAATGCATTTGGTAATAGTCTTTATTTACCTTTCCCTACGTGTTAAAAGAGAATTATGGTGAGAAAACCCTCCACACGGCGAGTAAAATTTACTTGTCGGATTCTGCCTTTGAAAACCGTGCGCTGAACGACGACGGGGTTTGCAACAAGTGTTTCACATGATATTGCATATGGATTTAGGATTTTTATTTTTTACCCACAGCTTACACAGAAATGAGTCCCATTCATTTCTATGGGGTTTTGGACGTGAATCTGCATTAAAAACCACATACAAATGTTTTGGCGCGTTTTACGCGGTTTTTAGCCCTCTCCGTTGACATCAATAGTAAATTTCCTTGCGTTTTCCAACCAAAGAATGAACATGATCTACATTTTTTTAAACCAACCTCTGGAAATAGATGTTGCATGAACTACAAGACCTGCCTAGAATCCGATTTTAAATACTCATCGTGTGAACAGAGCCTTAAAGGGGTTGTCTCACTACAGGGATTGCTGCTTTTTATGTTCAAGATCTTGCAAAAACAAGTCACTTTGCAATATGTGTCCATTAACAGTGTCCTACCTATTCCTAGATATCTCCTCTTGTATGGGCTGCATCAGCTCCTCAAGTTGCTATAGTTACAGCCCTGTTCAATTTCTCCTGATAGGCTGCCAGCGCTGGTTGCTATAGCTACAGACCTGTTCAATCTCTCCTGATTGGCTGCCACTGCTGGTCGCTATAGCTACAGACCTGTCTATCTTTCCTGATAGGCTGCCAGCGCTGGTTGCTATAGCTACAGCCCTGTTCAATCTCTCCTGATTGGCTGCCAGTGCTGGTCGCTATAGCTACAGACCTCTTCGATGTCTCCTGATAGGCTGCCAGCACTGGTTGCTATAGCTACAGACCTGTTTGATCTCTCCTGATAGGCTGCCAGCGCTGGTCGCTATACCTACAGACCTGTTCAATCGCACCTGATTGGCTCTCAGTGCTGGGTGCTATAGCTACAGACCTGTTCAATCGCACCTGATTGGCTGCCAGTGCTGGTCACTATAGCTACAGACCTGTTCTATCTTTCCTGATTGGCTGCCAGCACTGGGTGCTATAGCTATAGACCTGTTCGATCGCACCTGATTGGCTGTCAGTGCTGGGTGCTATAGCTACAGACCTGTTCTATCTTTCCTGATAGATCAGCGCTACAGACCTGGTGTCCTCAGCAGCTCGTCACTGCAGGCCAGTAGAAGCCAGTAAACACGCCCCTGAATTCAAAACTGATACGGGACTGAGTTACGATGAATTGATGTAGTGAGACAACCCCTTTAATAGCAAATTATTATGCAGATTATTTAAAATTGGAGCAATAGAAAAGTGATGCACAGCAGCTGTACCCGTAGGTGGCAGCAGAGGGTCAGTTTCCTGCCTCCCGCTCACACAGCTGAAGGGCTTCTCACTTGGTGTCGGTGAGAGACACCAACCCCGACTCCTGGGCGGGATATTTACCATGCTGCAGGTTTTAGCTCACAGAGCATTGCCTGGACTGATGCATTGCATCAACCCCTCAGCTCTGTGAACAGAGCAAAGGGACAATGGTGTTTTAGCCTAATAATTAAAACAGATTTGGTTTGCTATTCACAGACCGCAATCCGAGATCTTAACATATTGAAGAATTGAATCAAAGCATATGAGAGATCTGCAGCGGTGTAGGAGCTGGGGTCAGTGCGGCCCTTTGGATACATTTGGTGGATACCCCAGGAGCTTTTCCCAGTTCCGGTCCGGCCCGTTGCCTCCCTCCCCCACTTCCTGACCAGGCACGTTTTCCTTTTCTTTAGTACATGCAAGTTTGGACGTCACTTTCTCCTGCTTAATTATTCTATTTCATTTTTTCTCTCTTCTCCTGAGACGTTTGGCTTTATTTCATACATGCCAACTTTTGAAAGTGGGAAAGCAGGAGATTTGAAGGGGTTGCGCGCCGCGTTGAAAAATTTACATGACCACGCCCATCTTGTTTTGTGAGCCACGCCCCCTTAAGAAAAAAGCCACACCCCACGCCACCTAACTGTGTAACTGCTCTGGAAGAAAGCTAAATTAGGGTTTTGGTGTCACCCAGCTTCCCTGTACTGTTGGATGGTCTATTCAGCATCCAGGAGACCTAGGAGATACCGCCAAACTTTGCCCCAATAGGTAGGTATCTCGGTGCCCTATTAAGTAGATAGATAGTTATATAGGCTCTCCAATAAGTAGAAACATAGGTCCCTATTATGTAGTTATATAGGCCCCTGTAGGTAGCTATTTGAACCCTGTAGCCAGGTAGTAGCCTCCTGTAGCCAGGTTGCTGCCCCCTTCTAGCCAGGTAGCGGTCCCCACTAGCCAGGTAGTGCCCTCTAACAGCTAGGTAGATGCTCCTTACAGCCAGGTAGTGCTCCCATTAGACAGGTAAATGCCCCTTACAGCCAGGTGGTGCTCCTTACAGCCAGGTAGTGCTCCCATTAGACAGGTAGATGCCCCTTACAGCCAGGTGGTGCTCCTATTAGCCAGTAGATTCCCCCAATAGCCAGGTAGCTGTCCCCACTAGCCAGTTAGTGCCCCCTAATAGCCAGGTAGATGCTCCTTACAGCCAGGTAGATGCCACCAATGCCCAGGTATTGCCTGTCTTTAGCCAGGTAGTGCTCCCAATAGCCAAGTAGTGCTCCCAATAGCCAAGTAGTGCCCCTATAGCCAATAAAAATAAAATAATAAAATCTACTCACCTCACCAGGTTCCCTGCAGCTCCTGAGACCTCCTGTGCCGGCGGAGGCTGCCGAGCAAGGAGACTCAGCATCGCAGGGAGTATGAGTACATCCATGCGTCACACCCCCTGCAACACTGAGGTGTATGTACAGCGCACACCAGGCGCTGGACATACAGGGGAGAAAGCAGGAGGGGAATGATCCCTCCTGCCTCCTCCCTGTACGAGCAGCTGCACAGAGCGCCTTGTCTTTTTTTCCCTTTTTTTAACTCCTTATCGACATTTGATGTACCCCTATGTCATGTTCGGGACGGGGTTACAGAAATTTGATGTATGAGTACATCACGAGGATCATGCAAACTGACAAGTGTAGTTTGCAGTATTGCAGCACGCGACCAGCTGTACATTAAAGCTGGCCCCATGCCGTGTCACCCCTGACCGGAACACACACCGGCTGCGGGCAATTATCCCATTAGGTGCCACGATCAATCGTGACCGCCGCAGCTAAGGAAAAGACAGAGGGCGGGAGCCTCCATCGCCGCAGCTAACAGCTGCCATGGAGAGCAGTACACAGCAAGTAATTAGAGGTTACAAGTCCCTTATGGGGACAAATATAAAAAAAAAAGTAAAGCAAAAAATAAAATAAAAACACGAACACCACCCTTTTCCCTTTACAGCCGCCAATCGTCCCATAGAAATAAATAATTATAAATAAAGTACACACATTCGGCATCGCCACATGCGAAACGACCTACACTATAAATATGTCATGTTATTTAACTCGCATAGTAAATGCCGTAAAAAGCATAAACAAAAAAGTCACATTATTTCAATTTTCATTCATCATGCAGCTCATAAAATAGAATAAAAAGTGATCAGAAAATCATATAAACACTACAGCGGCACCAATGAAAACATCAGTTCATCCCGCGAAAAAAAAGCCCTTACACAGCTCTGTATATGTAAAAATAAAAAAGTTATGGCTATCAGAAGACAGCGATACATAAATATTGTTTTACATAATAAAACCGCTTTTATTAATAGAAATTAAGAAAACTAGATAAATTGGGTATCGCTGTAATCATATCGATCCAAAGAGTAAAAACTAGCTTGTCACATGTACTGCACGGTGGGCGCTGTTAAAAACAAAAATAAAAAAACACTACTAGGATTGCAGTATTTTCTTCACCGTAACTTCCAAAAAACGCATTTAAAAGAAATCCAAAAAGCCTTGTCCCCCCAAAAAATGATACCAACGAAAACATCAACTCACCCCGCAAAAAAACAAGCAGCTATACAGAAAATTAAAAAGGTTCTGACTCTCAGATTGCGGTGATGCAAAAAATGTTTTTCTTTTTGAATAAAAGTGTTTTTATTGTAATAAGCAGTAAAACATAAAAAATATACAAATTCGGTATCGCTGTAATCATATCGACCTGCTGAGTAACGCTAGTATATAATTTATACCGTATGGTGACCGCTGCAAAAAATAAAAATAAAAAACAATACCAGGAATGCTGTATTTTGTTCAAAATACCTCACAAAAACCTTAATAAAAAGTGATAAAAGCATCATATGCCCCCTATAATGGTACCAATAAAAACGTTAACTCATCCCGCAAAAAACAAGCTCCTACACAGCTCCGTATACAGAAAAATGAAAGTTATGGCTGTCAGTATATGGCGACATAAAAATGCGATAATATATAAATGCATTTCTATTGTGTAAAAGTAATAAAACATAAAAAAAACTATATAAATTTATATCATTGCAATTGTAACGACCACATAGTAAAGTTATCCAGTCATTTATCCCATATGGCGAATACTGTAATTGAAGCCCAAAACACAATGGCAGAACTGTGTTTCCCCCCCCATTTTCATGGCCCAATGCTAAAAAAAAAACTACGGAACACCCGTGCGCCCAAAATGTACAATACACCCCTAGATGAGATCCATGAGGGGTGTTGAGTCCAAAATGGGGTGACTTCTGGAAGGTTTCACCTGTTCTGGCACTTTGGGGGCTTTGTAAATGTGACATGGCCCCACCAAAATCTGCATCCCAAAAGCCAAATAGCGCTTCCTCCCTTATACGTCCTGACATGTGACCAAACAGCAGTTTACACCCACATGTAGGGTATTGCCGAACTTGGAAGAAATTGCATAACAACATTTTGGGTGCTTTTTTTCCAGGATTCTATGTAAAAATAAAACATTTTCAGTTAAAATTGCAGATTTATTGGACAAAATAAATTTTTCCTTTTCACAGCCTAATGCTAAAAAAATTTGTGAAACACCTGTGGGGTCTATATACTCACTGCACTCCTGGATATATTCCTTAATGGGTGTAGTTTCCAATATGGGGTCTTTTTAAGGGAGTTTATTAAGTTTTAGCCCCTTAGGGTGTCCGCAAACCTGAAATGGCGCCTAAATAAAATTGTAATGAAAATGAGACCCCAGAGTCCGGTAGGTGCTCCTCCTATTCTGGGGCTTGTGGTTGAGCCAAATAGCGAACGAGGGCCACATATGGGATATCTCTGAAAATGGCAGAATCTGGGGAATCAATATTAAATTGCATTTCCCTGGTCACATCAACCGTGGTCCTATGAATAATGGATAAATATTGAAAATCTGCAAAAAAAAAAAAAAGTGAAATGTTAAAATTTCATCTCCTCTTTGCTTTAATGTCTGTGAAACCCCTAATGGGTTAATAAACTTCCTAACTGCTGTTTTGAATACTGTAAGGGGTGTAGTGTCTTATATGGAGTCGGTATCTAACATACAGGTCAATCAAAGTCACGTCATAATTGGGCTGATCCCTAAAACAAAAAAATCAATGACTAATTACTACTTAAAGGGGTTTTGCCAGGACGTGCCTTATCTGCTAAGAAGCAATTGTAAACAAGCCATGCTGAGCTAAGCGAGAGAGAGACACAGCCAGAGCACGGAGCTGCATAAGGGATCGTGTGAAATGTTCACTCAAATAATCAAACTACAACTAGTGGATTCTGTATACAAAAGACAACACCTTTTCTCCAAAAGCAGCTTGAAAGCTTCTTCATGTTCCTGTCATCAGATAAAGCAGGGATCTACTCAGATAATCACACTACAACTAGTGGATTCTGTATACAAAACACAACATATTTCTACCCGGTGCCTTGAAAGCTTCTTCAGCTCCCTTTCATCAGATAAGAAATTTTCTCTGTGCAAGCTGGCCAGCAGCTCTTGTCAGGTCATATCTAATAGAAGCTTTTAAGTAACTAAGGGCAGGTAGGGCAGCCTGTAGCTCTCTCAGACTGCAATTTTTTAATGACATATATTTAGAAAAGTGATTAAATACCCATTTTGGAGGATCCCACGTCAACATTACATCGTGGCAAAACCCCTTTAATTTCTAAGCCCCCTAATGTCTTAAAAAAAAAGTAGACATATGGTGGACGCGAGTTATAAACTTGTGTGGATAAACTGTCTTACACGCAGAAATGTTTGAACTTTGAAAATTTTCATGACATTTTGATATTTTTCACAAATAAACAAGGATTGTATGGACTAAACTTTCTTACTAACTTTAAGTACAATGTGTCAGGAGTAAACAGTCTCTGAATCACATGGATGGGTAAAAGCATCAAAAAGTTATTCCCACATAAAATGACGTCAGATTTAAAAAATGGGGCTCTGTCAGGAGGTCAAAACTGGCAGCGGCGGCGACGAGGTTAAACAGCAAAAGTGGTGCTATACTAAGTTTTGTAATAGCGCGACTTTTCTGTCCTAGACATTTATATTTAGGCGATATAAAGTGTTAGGATTATTGGGGCCGTTGTGTGAACTACAATGTATATTTCCTGCTGAAGTCAATGTGAATTGTCTAGGTCTAAAATTCACTTTGTTGCCCATAGCAACCAATTCGCGCTCCCCTTTCATTTCATATTGTGCTCTGTAAAAATTAATGGGGCGCGCTGATTGGTTGCTAGGGGCAACAAAGTGAGTTTTAGACCTAGACAGTTTTCATACATGTGACCCATAGTTTTCAACGAAGATTTCAAGTCAAAATCCGCACGGTGTCAACCTACCCCGAGGGTCCACAACAGGTCAGATCATTTTTTTTGCAACCAATCTACAACTGACACCTGAAATTTGCAGGTAAAATCCACATTTCATCGCAGATTTTACTTTCCCTATGAAATCAGTGAAGGATATCTGAAAAAAAAACTTGCTTTTTTCATAGCAGAAACCAACATTGTGGACGCCTTCATGACTTTGCATTTATCCGTACGTCCAAATAGTGTTTAGAGTGTATAGAACGGCTCATGCCCTGAGCCCACTCGATACGTGGCAGGTGTCTGCTGTTCGTTACCGCAGGCAACCCCCTACTAACAGCAGAGATCAGAGCCGGCTCTAATCCCTGCTGTTAACACTTTAGAAGCCGCAACGCACTGTTCCTCTCCTGATTGGTCCCTTCTGCGACATAATCATGGGGTGACGATCGGTTGTCATGAAAGCCAGAAGCCTCATGTAGACTTCCATAGCGGCCATGTTGGTACACCTGTTACACCCTGCCATGGGCCATAGGCAAGGTAAAATGAAAATCCTATATACAGCAATACAATAGTCCTGCTGTATAAAGAACAAGCTAGTGGTCAATTACCCTAATAGATAAAGTAAAAAATAAATAAAAATCAATGAAAAATATAATACATTTTAAAAGTTCAAACCTCCTGAATTGTGGGGGTTTTTTTGGTCATTTCACGTCCCCCCAAAAATTTGTAATAAAAAATTATCAAAACATTGCATGCATCCCAAAATGGAACCCAACAAAAACGGAACTTCAGCCCGCAAAACATGAGGCCTCGCTCAACGCCATAGCCTAAAAAAAAAAAAAAAAAGTTATTGGTCAAAGTAAATGGCATTTCAGCAAAAAAAATAAAAAAAAAATAGAAAAAAAGTTTAAAGGGGTTGTCTTGCTTCATCATTTGGCAGCCGTTTATACTGGTTGCTAAGCAGAGCTTGTGAAATGGAGGGACGTGTTTCTCCTCCTAGCAGGGAGTGTCTTCTCTCTGCAGACACACCCCAAAGTGTGCAAATGAGGATTCATTCTTTGTGAGCTGGGGGAAGGAAGAGGTTCTCAGCTGTTGTTGGAAGTGAAAAGCTAAGTGTAACTCCATAGTGTATATCTACATTTCTCGCTCTCTCTACATATTTTGTAACTAGAATGGGCATTTGACATTCAGGACTCTCAGAAAGATGGGCGATATTTTTTCTCTGTCTCTCACATAGTGATATATCCTGCAGATTATTACACTTCTGACCTCTACAGATCTGCAGCACAAAACTATACGCTTTATCTGTGTTTTCATGGGACTGCACATGATCTCTCTCTCTGCTGCAGGACCTCCGATTGCTGTCAGTGACAAACCCCGTATGCATACGTCGCACCTACCACCGATTGCCATCAGTGTCAAACCCCGCACGCATACGTCGCACCTACCACCGCTTGCTGTCAGTAACAAACCCCGCGCGCATACGTCACACCTACCACTGCTTGCTGTCAGTGACAAACCCCCCGCACATACGTCGCACCTACCACTGCTTGCTGTCAGTGACAAACCCCGCGCGCATACGTTGCACCTAGCACTGCTTGCTGTCAGTGACAAACCCCGCGCGCATACGTCGCACCTGCCACTGATTGCTGTCAGTGATTCTCTCTCCCTCGTCCGTGCACACGTCCCCCTGCACGCTTCCGTTCGCGACCTCCGACGCACGTTCCCGATTACGACCAGGGGCGGGACCTGGGCCTAACCCAACCGGAGCTCTCATTTAGTTCCCAAGCACTAAACAAACAGCCCGTTCTCCTAAACCATAGCACTTTGCTTATGGTAACCAAGGACAGAAATGCTTAGATTTTTGGTCCCCTCCTTTTGAACTATGATCTTCGTAGTGAGAAAACCCCTTTAATTTTTAAAAACTCTACAAATTTGGTATCACCAGAATCGGATCAACCTGCAGAATAAAGAGAACACATCCTTTATACAGAAAAAGTACGCCATAAAAACACAGACCCCGCAAACATGCCGCAAGTCCGTTTTTTTCACATTTCACCCCACTTAGAATTTCTGGGGAGTTTCCTAATCTATCCTAAGGCAGTCTCAAAAAGTTCATCTTGTCCCGCAAAAAACAAGCCCTCCTATGTCTATGTAGCTGGAAAAATAAAAAAAAGTTATGGCTCTTGGAAGGCGGGAAGGGAAAGAAAAAAACTAATTATGGCCAGTTGTCAGAAGCGAGTCAATAGCTGCAGCATATAAATTTGATGTGTTAAAATTTCATCCACGTGCCAATTTTTTTGATGCAAACAAAAGCAGCAATGCGTGTCCTGTGACATTCCCTTTGTATCTTCAAGCCTTATGGCCACATGCGTTCACTCTTTGGGCCGTTTTGTCTGCTGAGTGTCAGTCTTTACTGCGGCTGGAATTCTATTCCTGAATCAGGAAGCTCAGGATAAGAACCCAGCTCTCGTTCACCTTTATTTCAATGCTCATATTTTCTTTTTTTTTTAATTATCATCCACAGATTTAAAAAGAGAACTGGGCAGGAAGCGGCGCAAGAAGAAAAATAATAATAATAGATACATGTGGAGAGATTAGCGAGCACAATGCTCGCGCCCTCGCTGCGCCGCTTCTGCTATTTCCGACCGCTCCGGGCGCAGCTTTATTCTAAGGGCTTTCATCTGACGGCTATCTTTAGGAAATGTCAGCTGTTTGGGATGCCGTGCTCTTAAAGAGGAAGGGTGGGAACTTCAAATACAGGCTTCAAGAGGGTCAGGAGGAAAATCCTGCAAGAGCCTCTAGACAGACAGGAGCCAAGGAGGAGACCTCAGAAGGGAGCAGCGGAGGCCTGGAGAGGGCTCTCATCTGGGCTTCACTTGTACAGGACAATGCATACATTGTGCGTCATGTGACCGCGCTGTAATAAGAGCAACCGAGAACAATCGTCAAAGAAGGCGAACAAAAAAAACGCTTTATTCATATACATTGTCATGTACATTTAAAGGGCGACTCCAGTCACTGAGATTAACCCCTGACTGGGCCGTAATCAGTCCAAGATTTGGGGTAATGAGATTTCTACAGAGGGGAAGATCATTTTAGTTTTTAATATCATTCTAACATGCTTCAGGATAGAACACAAATATCATGTGCTGACTGTGGAGAGCTTTCTGAGGCTTCACTATGGGGGAATTATGGTGCTCTACTGTGGGGCTTTTGTGTGCTGACTGTGGAGGAGCTTCTGAGCCTCACTAGGAGAGCATTATGGTGCTTACTGGGGAGGAGCTTCTGTGATGCTGGACTGTGGAGGAGCTTCTGCAGCTTCCTATGGGGAGCAATCTATGGTGCTCTACTGTGGGAGGAGCTTTCTGTGATGCTGGACTGTGGGAGGAGCTTTCTGCAGCGCTTCACTATGGGAGGAGCAATCTATGGTGCTCTACTGTGGGAGGAGCTTTCTGTGATGCTGGACTGTGGGAGGAGCTTTCTGCAGTGCTTCACTATGGAAGAAGTCTACGTGCTGTTGTTTTCAAAGGTTCTGCGTGCTTACTGTAGGGGAGCTTTATTTGCGCTTGTGGATGACTTCTCAGTGTTCTACTGTGGGAGCTTTCTGTGGTGCTCGCCTGTGGGAGGAGCTTCCTACAGTGCTCCACTATGGGAGGAGCTTTCTGTGGCGCTCGCCTGTGGGAGGAGCTTTCTGCGGCGCTCGCCTGTGGGAGGAGCTTTCTACGGTGCTCCACTATGGGAGGCTTCTGCCGCTTCACTATGGAGGACGTAACGTGCTTATGTGGGGGAGCTTTTGAATATTACTTGGGAGAAGCTTTCTGCAGCGCTTCACTATGGCAGGAGCTTTACTGTGAGAGGAACTTTCTGCGGTACTATACTGTGGGAGGAGCTTTTTGCAGAATTCTGCTGTGGGAGGAGCTTTCTGCAGGGTTGTTCTACTGTGGGAGAAGCTTTCAGAGGCGCTCCACTGTGGGAGGAGCATTCTACAGTGCTCTACTGTGGAAGGAGCTTTCTGAGGCACTTTACTGTGGGAGGAGCTTTCTGCAGCACTTTACTGTGGGATGAGCTTTCTGCTGGGTTGTTCTACTGTGGGAGAAGCTTTCCTCCGTGCTCTACTGTGGGAGGAGCTTTCTGGGGCGCTCGCCTGTGGGAGGAGCTTTCTGCGGCGCTCGCCTGTGGGAGGAGCTTTCTACAGTGCTCCACTGTGGGAGGAGCTTTCTACGGTGCTCCGTGGGAGGAGCTTTCTGCAGCGTTTCACTATGGGAGAAGCGTTCAAACTGCTACTACTGTGGGAGGAGCTTTCTGCAGATACTTTACTGTGGGAGAAGCTTTCTGCAGCGCTTCACTATGGCAGGAGCTCTACTGTGGGAGGAACTTTCTGCGGTACTATACTGTGGGAGGAGCTTTTTGCAGAATTCTAGTGTGGGAGGAGCTTTCTGCAGGGTTGTTCTGATGTGGGAGCTTTCAGAGGCACTCCACTGTGGGAGGAGCTTTCTGCAGCATTTCACTGTGGGAGGAGCTTTCTGAGGCACTTTACTGTGGGAGGAGCTTGCTGCTAGTGGGCTTTGGAAATGTGGGAGGAGCTTTCTGCAGCATTTCACTGTGGGAGGAGCTTTCTGCAGTGCTCGACTGTGGGTGGAGCTTTCTGCAGCATTTTACCCCGGGCGGGGGGAGCTTTCTGCAGGGTTGGTCTCTTGTGGGAGGAGCTTTCTGCAGCGTTCTGTGGGAGGAGCTTTCTGCAGCACTTTGCTATGGGAGGAGCTTCCTCTGCTGCTCTGATTACATTTCTGGGAAAGCAGTTGTCACTTTGAAAACCCATACGATGTATCGAGTCACAAGAGGACAGATTGGGAGGGAAACCTGGGGGTTCATCAGAGAGTGAGTGTGACTAGTACGTTCATCGCTAGTGCTGCTCAACTGGAGCCCTGTTTTTTTTTACAAAGGTTTGACCAAACTTTTTAAAAAATGACTATAACTGTAATTGTAACCATAAACCTGACCCTAAGTTAGGGTTGTTTAAGGGGGTTAACTTATTGGTCTGGCGACACAACGCCCCCATTACAGTCTAACTTCCATTCTGACGGCCCATCTCATATCACTTCCGGCTGATGTCACAGTTAGTCTGATGGCCCATGTGACGTCACTTCCAGTCTGACACTCCGTCTGATCTCACGGCTTGGTGACCAGATGTTTTGGAAATTAAAGAGGGACGTGCACCACCCCCAAAATTTACATAATCCACACCCTCCTTATACAACCCTTCACAAAAGGTCACGCCCATTACACCCAAATACTGTGTAACGGCTCTGGAAGAAAGCTTACTCAGGGGTTTGGCATCACCCAGCTTTCCTGGACATTCAGCATCCAGGAGAGCTGGGAGATACTGTACCACTAAACCGTGCCTGAAGCTAAACCGTTACACTTCTGCCAATATTTCCACCATATAGTGACCATATAGTTGTAGTACAGGTACACAGATCGCAGATGATATTACCCATACAGTGACCATAATGAGCACCACAGTAGCTCTGCAGACTGTATATTATCTCCATACAGTGACCATATAGTGTTATATACTAGTTTACTCAGATTCTGCAGACTGTATATTACCACCATACATTGATCATATAGTGGTAGTCACCAGTGTACACAGACTCTGCAGACTGTATATTACTACCATACAGTGACCATATAGTGGTAGATATCAGTGTACACAGGCTCTGCAGACTGAGACTGTATATTACCTCCATACAGTGACCATATAGTAGTAGATACCGGTCTACACTGGCTCTGCAGACTGTACATTACCGCCAGTGACCATATCATTGTAGACATCAGTGTATGCAGGCTCTGCAGACTGTATATTACCTCCATACAGTGACCATATAGTGGTAGACACCAGTGTACACAGGCTCTGCAGACTGAATACCCCATACGTGACCATGACTGTAGATACGTCTCACTGCTTGCAGACGTACATACCCATACAGTGACAATCATTGTAAAATCATTAGCAGCCTCAGATGTATATACCTCCATCATGCCCAATAGGGTAACACGTGTACAAGCTGCAGACTGTATATTACCGCCATACAGTAACCATATCGTGGTAGATATCAGTGTACACAGCCTCTGCAGACACATAACTGATTACAGTACAACAAACAAAGCAAAATGGTATGTCAGCTCACCCAAGCTCCAATGATCCAAGTCCCGCTGGTGGATGCACGGCAGAGAGGAGCCACTACTCACATAAAACGCAGGTGAACACGAAGATGAGCCAGCTTCCGACCAGGGAGATATGCAGGTATATTAAAATGTCAATTTTTTTATTGTAGAAATTTAAAAATCATGGTTACAATCCACCCAACGTGACACTGATGCATGAGAAGCGCTGACGCGTTTCGGAGAATGTCCTTACCCATAGCGATTACAGTACAGTTACATTTCATAACTCACAGTTGATGTATTTTCTGATCGGAGTCAGTCACTTCCCTTATTCTCCAGCCGGACCAGACCATCATGACGTCTTCTCCTGGCCGCGAATTTACCACACAAATATTTTAGACTCCACATTTTTCCAACACCTATATAGCTACCTACCTACTGGGGGATTAAATATCTATCTACCTCCTGGGGGGCTTTATACTCCCATAATGGAGATCTATTTAGAAAATCTTGGTGACCCGCTTTCCTATGATAGGACAGTCAGATGCCTGCTGTTGGTGATGGGGTGTCCCCTATCATTCCTATGTAGGCCCCAAATAAAGTAAGTAGGTATATATGTCCCCCCAGTAGGTTATAGGTACATAGGACCCCCACTCTGTAGGCAGGTACATGTCCCCGCATATTCTGTAGGTAGGTATACATCACCCATAGTCTGTAAGCAGGAAAATTTCCCCTTTGTAGGAAGGGATAGGTCCCCATAGTCTGTAGGCAGGGATAGGTCCCCATAGTCTGTAGGCAGGGATAGGTCCCCATAGTCTGTAGGCAGGGATAGGTCCCCATAGCTTGTAGGCAGGGATAGGTCCCCCTGGCCTGTAGGCAGGTATAGGTCCCCATAGTCTGTAGGCAGGTATATGTCCCCATAGTCTGTAGGCAGGTATATGTCCCCATGGCCTGTAGGCAGGTATAGGTCCCCATAGTATGTAGGCAGGTATATGTCCCCATAGTCTGTAGGCAGGTATATGTCCCCATGGCCTGTAGGCAGGTATATATCCCCATAGTCTGTAGGCAGGTATAGGCCCCCACATGAGATCTGTAAGTGGCCCAAGTGTAGAGGCCCCAATAGCAGGACTCCTACTGTAGGCAGGTATATGTCCCCATAGCCTGTAGGCAGGTATATGTCCCCATAGCTTGTAGGCAGGTATATGTCCCCATAGCTTGTAGGCAGGTATAGGTCCCCATAGCTTGTAGGCAGGTATATGTCCCCATAGCTGGTAGGCAGATATAGGTCCCCATAGTCTGTAGGCAGGTGTCCATTCCCCAGTTAAAAACAAAAATAACATTACTCACCTCTCCACGCTGCTCTGAAGAGGGACTCTCTGGACTCCCTCTTCTTCCTACACATTCAGCATGATGTCATCAGGCTGTGCTGAACACTCCAGAGGGCCGCAGGCTTGCACCCTGCCAGAGTGGTCAGCGGAGCAGGGAACGCTCGCTGCCTGCTTCACAATAGCAGTTTCAACTGTATGTGCTTCCAGAGGAGGAGGCGAATACAGCTAAAAAGATCGTGGCTGTCCGGGCTCAAAGCATAGTGCAATGGAAGCCAGCACAACTTGGCATGTCTCCGCTGAATGGCAATAGGAATGCGCTACCCAGGAACATTGCTAGGGCCACGGGACACAGCAGCCAACAGTGTCACCATTAGCAACATGTAGACGTTCACCTCCAGTCTTGACATACATCTGACGGTCACGTCATGCCACTCCATTGATGTTCACTTCGGTCGACCGACGTCTGCCATACCATGTGAGATCGGAGGCGGTTGTACTGAACGGTACATGACGTCATTTCATGTCTATGAGCCAATGTGATGTTACATCTGATATCACTTCCTGTTTTATTTATTACAATACAGGAGATAATTAAAGAGGTTTATTTAAATACTGTTTGAAATGTAAAAAAAAAAAGTAGGTTTAAAATTAGTTATAAGCTTGTAAGAGATAAAGAAAAAGTAAAAGACAAATGTGTGTGGAAGAAAAATCAGAACTAATAAAATAACCAATATTTAATAAAATGTTTTATTTCCACGTCTGACTAATTACTAAGGAGCACCAGTGAGGATCGGTTGATAAAGTTGCACCATGATCACTCCGGGTTGACACACTCATAGCTCCTGAGGAGAGGTGTGTCTGACGGTCCAGGATGAGGACTTCCTCTTAGCCCTGGTCGTATCCCCTGTGAGACATAGTGAAATACAAGATCACTTAAAGGACACTAAAACAAAAACGGTGAAAAATTTTTTAATAAGTGACAATGGTGAAAAATGTATTATTAATTTAAATATTGCAACTTCCACATCATTTTACTTTGTGCAACCCCGTTTACAATGTATAGAGTCACATGGGAAAAAAGTGAAAACCTGAAAATAGCTCTGAGTAAAGGCTCCAGAGTGATCACTGAGCTTTAGCTGTATCCTGAAGGTGACTGTACACATATAATGTCATAAAGCTGTGGATTTGTATTATCACTTAGAGTGGAAAACTCCTATTCAATGATACAGCTTGGGTGTGCTACCATATCAGTATAGCAGGTGTGTAAGGAGTACATGGCTAGCCAGATATTGCTTTCTCAAACATTAACCCCTTATTGACAATGGACACATGGGAATGTCCTGTATATTGTCAGTAAGGAGCTCTGGGGCGTGCTCACACAGAGTCCACTCCATATACATTTAGTGCTGGCTGATTACAGCTGACAGATGCCGCTAACAGCAGAGAACGGTGCCGGCTCCGATCCCTGCTTTTTAACCATTTAGAAGTCGTCGGCAAACTTCGGAAGTCTCCTTCCTCACCCCAGTGGTACCCAGCTGGTCGCATATTACCAGTGCTGGCCTTCTTTATCATTTGCTTTACTGCCATCTTTGTCCTTCATTCTATATGTGCTCTATTCAGATTTCCTTTTTATATCATTTCTTGTTTGGCATCAATCATAACAATTAAACATTTGTCAAAAAAATTCCTTTTCAAGCCATATATTGGTCATTATTGTAAAAAAAAAAAATTCTATTTTTGTGACTGTTGTTAAATAGATTCACTTCACTTAATCGTGTGGTGCCGATTGGTCGCCATGACAGCTATATGACTAATGAAGACTTCTCTAGCCGCCAGATTAAGGGTAAAAGGTAAAAGTACCGCCATTTTGGTACACCCGATGGCTGTATTTATGTAACCCCTCAACAACCGCCCACCGACTATAGACAGCGGGCGGTGCAGGTCATCTTTCTGCACCGATGTCTAGAGAATTCAATGCAGAAAGAGGGGTTTTGCAGCTCCCAGCACCGCAGCTGCGCTAGGAACAGAGCTGAAGTTAACAGCTCTGTTCCTAATGCGTTCTCTGGAAGCACCGGGAAACCGGAGGAAGCCTCTGATCCCTAGCGCGTAACCCTTTGATTGCCGTAGTTTGTGACTGCAGCGTAATACAAGGGCATTCCCCTGCTCCATCAGGTGATCGAGCCTCACCTTGACCCAATGGAGCCCGGGGAACATCTGTACAATTAGCCCTGGAGACCTAGAGTAGCCCCAGGGCTATCTGTATAGGAAGCCTTCAGTCAGGGCACACGGTGCTGGCCTGACTGCAGTTTGTGTCAGTATAAAAAAGTGTTAAATAGTTATCCCTTAAAGGGATTTAAAAAAAAAGAAAAACAAAAAGTGTAGAAAAAAAAAATTATTTTGCATACATTACGCAAAAAAACAACAAGCTTCACCTATTAGATATCTACACAATTGTAATAACCTGTAGAATTTACCTAACAGGTTATTTAGAGTGAAATGTGAATGGTGTAAAAAAAAGAATTATAAACAAAACACAAATAAAAAAAATGTAAAAAGAATTCTGCAGTAATTCTCTCCCTATATCATATACCCCTATATATCACAGAGCTCAGCTCTTCTCGCTATCATATAACCCTATATAGCACAGAGCTCAGCTGCTCTCCTAATTCATATAACCCTATATATCACAGAGCTCAGCTTCTCTCCTCTGTCATATAACCCTATATATCACAGAGCTCAGCTTCTCTCCTCTATCACATAACCCCTATATATCACAGAGCTCAGCTCCTCTCCTCTATCATTTTAACCCTATATATCACAGAGCTCAGCTCCTCTCCTCTATCATATAATCTATTTAAGAGGAATGTGCATCGTTAAAAAGAATATAAAACAAAACCAAATAAAAAAATGTAAAAAGAATCTGCAGTAATTCTCTCCTATCATATAACCCTATATATCACAGAGCTCAGCTCTCTCTCTATCATATAACCCTATATATCACAGAGCTCAGCTTCTCTCCCTCTATCATATAACCCTATATATCACAGAGCTCAGCTTCTTCCTCTCTATCATACAAACCTATATATCACAGAGCTCAGCTTCTCTCCTCTATCATATAACCCTTTATATCACAGAGCTCAGCTCTCTCCTCTATCATATAACCCATATATCACAGAGCTCAGCTTCTCTCCTCTATCATATAACCCATATAATCACAGAGCTCAGCTCTCTCCTCTATCATATAACCCTATATATCACAGAGCTCATCTCTCTCCTTATTCATATAACCCTATATATCACACAGCTCAGCTTCTCTCCTCTATCATATAACCCTATATATCACACAGCTCAGCTTCCTATCCTCTATCATATAACCCTATATATCACAGAGCTCAGCTTCTATCCTCTATCATATAACCCTATATATCACAGAGCTCAGCTCCTCTATTCTATCATATAACCCTATATATCACAGAGCTCAGCTCCTCTATCATATAACCCTATATACCACAGAGCTCAGCTTCTCTCCCTCTATCATATAACCCTATATATCACAGAGCTCAGCTTCTCTCCTCTATCATATAACCCTATATATCACAGAGCTCAGCTTCTCTCCTCTATCATATAACCCTATATATCACAGAGCTCAGATTCTCTCCTCTATCATATAACCCTATATCCACGACTCTTTCAGCCGCATTCACACTTACCACTCGAGGCCTTGCTTTGTAGCAGGGTCACTTGAACAACCTGTATTTGCGTTCTGGAAATACTAACACTAATGGAAATGTAATAGACCCGCACCTGAAGGTACAGCAGGAAATTACAGTCTACGGAGAAGCGCGACGTCGCAGACAATTTGTGACATTTTTAACTAATTGAAGATAATCGTCCCGGGTGCAGAACGTTCCTAGAGAGGAGTCTGATATGAATCGGATAAAGCAGGGGAGATGTAATTACAACGGTAACAATAATTCATCACTTACAGAAAGTAATAGCCGCTGACTCGGAGCCAGAGCTTCCCATCTATCCGCACCATCCGTCCCCCCCCGTCCCCCCTCCAAACCACCCGCGCCAGTCCCTTTATACTCAATAGCCGGCAATGGAGAGGAAATCAAACATTCTGCACATGAAGACAGTAAAGATGATTGAGCGGCGCTCGTCCCCAACCATCTGTTCACCAATCAGCTTTTATTAAGGGATGAAGAGAAGTTTAACTGCGTCTAACAGGTAGAAGGCGATGAAATACAAGAACTTTGGCTCCTGCTTTCCTTATGGAGTCAAGAAAGTTTCAGACGGAAGTTGCATAAAGTTTCTCAAAGTGATTAACCCATGACAAACCAGTTACCCGCAGAACAGCTGATGTCCGATCAGCGGGGCTCCCACCGCACACAGGGGGGTCATTGATTTTCGCTCATCATCCATATCCTCCTCCTTTTCCTCCTGCCTTCCTAAACTCAACATGCCAAAAACAGAATAAAGTATAGTGAATGCAGCAGTTAGCGGTGGCCGAAAAACTGTATAATAAATTCTAGTGCAGAGGGTAAAAAACAAGGTAATATTTTCTATGCATTTCGAGCTCATATGTATCGCCCTTGTTCACGTCAAGGGCGATACATATGAGCTCGAAACGAGTAGGAAAAACTTTATAATAAATTCTAGTGCAGAGAGTTAAAAAAAAAAAAAAAGTAATTTATTTCCTAAGCATTTTAGGCTCATTTGTATATATGCCCGAAACGCGTAGGAAATATTACCTAGTTTTTTACCCTCAGTGGTGGCCGAAAAGCTTTATTATACATTCTAGTGCAAAGGGTAAAAACAAGGTAATATTTCCTACGCATTTCAGGCTCATTTGTATATCCCTTGACGTGACCAAGGGCGATATATATGCCCGGACGCGTAGGTAATATTACCTTGTTTTTTACCTTTGCACTAGAATTTATAATAAAGTTTTTCGGCCTCCACTGAGGGTAAAAAACAAGGTAATATTGCCTACGCGTTTCGGGCATATATATCGCCCTTGTTCATGTCAAGGGCGATATATATGAGCTCGAAATCCATAATAAAGAATAATGAAGCCAGCAGTTAGGGGTGGCCGAAAAACTGTATAATAAATTCTAGGGCAGAGGGTAAAAAACAAGGTAATATTTCCTACGCGTTTCGGGCATATATCGCCCTTGTTCACGTCAAGGGCGATACAAATGAGCCTGAAACGCATTGGAAATATTACCTTGTTTTTTTACCCCCTGCACTAGAATTTATAATAAATTTTTTGGGCCACCGCTGAGGGTAAAAAACAAGGTAATATTGCGTACGCGTTTCAGGCATATATATATATCGCCCTTGTTCACGTCAAGGGCAATACATAGGAGCTCGAAACGAGTAGGAAAAACTTTATAATATTATGGAAATCCAAATATAAATAAAAGTGAAAAAATTCTATGCAGGTAACGTAAATTCCAGCAGAGTGATGAACAGGGTGAGGAACCAGAAAATACTGTTACATGTGAAAAACTTTATCTAAATTCAGCGCAGAGGTAAAAAACAAGGTAATATTCACCAACATGTGTTGTCAGGGCGAACTAATATAAAGCATTGAAAATTACCTTGTTTTTACCCATGCACAGATAATAACCACAGTGGTAAAAAACAAGATGATCATGCTTCGGCATGATACATGCGTAAGGGAAATATATTAACCTAATAAAGTTATTTAACACATTAGTGGTGGCCGAAAAACTGTATAATAAATTCTAGTGCAGAGGGTAAAAAACAAGGTAATATTGCCTACGCGTTTTGGGCATGTATCGCCCTTGTTCACGTCAAGGGCGATACATTTGAGCCCGAAACACGTAGAAAATATTACCTTGTTTTTTACCCTCTGCCGGGGAATGGCTGCACAGTCAGCCCTGGGGACCTAGAGTAGCCCCAGGACTGTCTGTGTAACAAGTCAGTGATCAGGGCAGACTGTGTGGTGTCCTAATCACTGCCTGTGTCAGACTGACACAGATTATAATGTATTAGCATATATGAATATGCTAATACATTACTAAGTGTAAAAAAAAAAAAAAAAAAAAAAAAAAAGTGAAAAACAGTTTTCTCCCTTCAGAGGAAACAAAAAAAAAAAACATAAAAAGTAGGAATAAAAAAAATAATAAAATAAAAAATAAATATGTAATAAAAAATAATTGTGCATAAAAAAACCTACACATATTTGGTATCCACACGACCGTAATAACCTGTAGAATTAATCTAACAAGTTATTAAGTGTGAAATGTGAATGGTGTAAAAAAATAAATAAATTAAATAAAAAAAATTCTGCAATTATTTATAAGTTAACTTAAACTATTCCCCCATAAAGTACAACTTGTCTCGAATAAAACGAGGCCTCATCCAACTGCGTCATTGAAAAAATAAAAAAGTTACAACTGTTTAAACGCAAGAAGGCAAAAACCTCTCTCCCCTCCTCTCCCTGCAGTGAAGCGGTCCCCTTTAACTCAGCTAGGAGGTCTGAGGAAGTGCTGTGAGTTCCCCCAGCAGGTCCGGGTGGAGTCCTTATGGCAAACACTTTTGGTGCAATCCATAAGGTTATGAGTGGCTCTCTAATTACTGAAGTTTAGAGCCGGACTGAGACTAAAAAGCAGCCCTGGCAATGAAACCGAACCAACCGACCTATAATATTACCCCTCTAGATGGAAATAAAAACTGTCGCACAATGCAGCAAATTTCGCTTATCCCCTCTCATCCCCCATCACTACTCCATTAAATTTGTTATACACACAACAGAATGAGGAAAATAAAAGAACCCAGTCTCACTGTGCCCCTAGAAATCACTTATGTC
Source organism: Phyllomedusa bahiana (assembly GCA_025379985.1). Taxonomy (NCBI): domain Eukaryota; kingdom Metazoa; phylum Chordata; class Amphibia; order Anura; family Hylidae; genus Phyllomedusa; species Phyllomedusa bahiana. Next base: position 80,688 of record JAODAL010004765.1, read on the forward strand.
ACATACTGTACCCCAAAATGTATTTTATTGCATACCATACACCAGAAATGACATCACTCACTGCACCCCAGAAATTAATTATATTACATGGTAGCCACAGAAATTACATTACTAACTGCACCTTTCAAATGACTTGCACATTTTACTCAAGAAATAATGTAATTCATTATACCCCAAAAATGTATTATATTACACACTGAACCCTAGAAATGAATTAGTTTACTCACTCTACTCCAGAGATTACATCACACCATACCCCAGAGATTAAATTACTCACTGTACCCTAGAGATTACTACATTACACATTGTACCACAGAGATTACATTACATTACTCACTGTACTCCAGAGATTACATTACATTGTACCCGAGATTACATTACACACTGTACTCCAGAATTACATTACACACTGTACCCCAGAGATGACATTATACACTGTACCCCAGAGATGACATTGTACACTGTACAACAGAAATTATATTACACCATACCCCAGAGATTATTAAATTACCCACTGTACCCCAGAGACTACTTTGGCCCCCGGAAATTGTATGTATATATACACATATTGAACACAGACACACTACACACTTAGGGTGGGTTCACAAGATGGTTTTTTGGCACTGATACGCAAACGCAGAATTTCAACGAGCAAACGTCCCACACTGCCCGAGACAGATTTCTCCCTCCTATCCATTACTACTGTTAGTGCATAAAACACCTCGAAGAATTCTTTGTAGGCGCTGACAGTACGTGCCGAAAATACTCAAGTAAAATCGGTGTCATCTAAACAACACTGACTTTACATAGGGTATAAGGAAAATCAGTTTCCTGTAGGATAGGACGCCGGTTCTGAGGCAGATCCAGCACTGAATCCGCCCCGGATTCAGTGAATGTACCCTTAAGGTATGTTCAAACGGCGTATAGCGGGACGTACTGTGTCCTCTGCTGTATGTTGCGTGTTTTAGAAGTACACGCTGGCCAGTCCACACTTCTAAAATGCTGCGGGGCCGGCCCCATTCACTTTCATATTCCCCGGTGCATAAGTGCAGGGAAGAAGTGACATGGCTAAACACATGTCTGTAGATAATATACACATCTGACATATACAGTACATACCCCACATGCACACACAACGCCTAGTGCCCTTGTCCCCTCCTTACCTGTCTCCTGTAGTCTGGTGCAGTTGGCCTTCTCTGATGAGGGCTGAGCATAGGGGAAGTGGTATACAATGAGAGGGAAAGATACAGCCCCAGATACAAGTGTGCTGGACAGTGAGCAGCTTTGTGATTGGTGAAGCAGCCCCTGCTGACTCCTGCTCTACCAATCAGCGCTGCTCACTCTGCACTGACCCTTCAGGCTTCAGCCTACTCTGTCCCCCAAGATGCACAGAAATATAGGGAGGGCAAAGGGTAACTTCTTTCCTACTCTGTGCTATGCTCTCCCCACGTACTGTAGTCTCATGCTTTCATATGGATTATTTTCTATTGAAGTGGCTAAAAAGTGGGGGGGACCGTCCCCCACCCAGAAAAAAGTGGGGGCAGGGGACCAGTCCCCTCTGTGCCCCCCTAAAGTTACACCTATGGATGCGTCATACAAAACCTTGAAAGGAGCAGTTAGTACTGAGCGAAGACAAGAGAGAAGAAGCATTCCTTGTGAGCGGTGAAGTCCCAACCTTACATTTGATCAGAATACTGGACCTGTCATCTGGAATCTGGGTATTTGGTAGAGGATGAGGATAGTTTCTCAACTTTTCTGGCTAACTTGATGGCTACCAGGAAAACTGCTTTGCGTGTCAGGTTCTTTAGATAGAGGCCATCGACTCAAATGGTTATAGAGTTGGGTCCCAAGGAGGTGATTTTAGTAGCTTAAAGGGGTTTCGTTAGTTAATTACAAGTAGACCATAGAAAAGGATTTTGCCGACTACGGGCCGGTCTTATCCAAAAGGGAGATGCCCACGCTTGTGTAGCTCCCCCCCATTTATGTCTATGGGAATTCCATATAAAGCCAAGCACAGACATATATTCAGAATCCCATATAAGTGAATGTGGAAAAATGCACAATCATGGCCCTCTCCCAATTCACTGAAGCCAGCTCAAAGTGGGACAAGGGATGTTGGCAAGTGACAAAACCCCTTTACCCCTGTTCTGGTTGCTGACCTAATAAACCTTACTACCCAAGGATGGTCTGCTAATTTGTTTTTTTTTAATCAAAGTAGACAAAAAGGGCTGTCACCTGTAGTTTGAGAGTGGCTGGTTTTAAAGGGGTTGTCTCATCTTCCCCCCCCACCCCCCCCACCCCCCCCCCCCCCCCCATAGGATGCTGAATGAAATAATGCTGCTTTGCTCCTGTCTCTTCCTGGTTCAAGTGTATGAAATTAGCATAGGGCTCAGTGTATTCAGACTTATCTGTTTATTAGTCTAGATTAGATTAAATTACCTTCTTCTAGGACAGGAGAAGCTGCTGAGCTAAAGTAAACAGTAGTAATACGGTCTTTGTCTGAAAAAAATCAGATAAACACACCAAGCTCTCACACCTGCTGGCCTGACATTGTGTGTGACGATGACATCCCTCCCTGCTATCAGAATAGAACAAACCCAAGGGGGAGGAGAGGAAACGGGGAGATGTACAAGGTTCAGTCCACTTAGGGGAAACCAGAGAGTGCTCAGAAGGTGATGAAATCACTTGTAGCCCCTTAAACAAAAAAAGATGAACAAAGCAATATATTTGGAAAACGTCTTAATTTAGTGTTCCCTACATGTTGAAAGCTAATCCTTGTAGTGAGACAACCCTTTTAATCCCTTTAAAAGCCTAACTGGAGAAAATCTAATATTTAAGCAATGTTTGCTTAATTAAGGTCAATTACCCACATGCCTAATAAATGGATTCCGGCTCCTAAAATAGATCTCACTGGTAGCCGGCTTTCTACTTTTGTGTATTTATCATTTTGTCAGAGAGGTCTTTGTTCTTAGGAATCATGTTTTCAAAAAGCAAACCTGTCAGATGAAAGCCGCTCCCTTCTGGATGAAGGACTGGACCCCAAGCCAAAAGATTCTTCGCCTCTCTAAGGACCTAGGGCTCCATTACTCACAGGGATCTCAGAAGTGAAAAACAAGCCCTCCTGGGCCAATGACGGACCACTAGAGTTACCATTGCGCGGTCTTACTGGATTTTTCTTTAGGATCTTAGGAGGGAATTCTAAGGGAGGAAAGGAATAGGTTACAGCCCATTCCTAGGTATGGGAAAAAGCATCTACTGCTACCAGCCCCTTTGTCCTCTTAGAGAGAAGAAGATATCAACCTTGTCAAAAAGAGGACTACCACTGGAGTACCCCAAGGTGGAATATCTCGGGAGAAGACGATGCCTGCTCAGGAAGTCTGTTGTAGAATTCTCTTTTTCCTTTAAGGGGTTGTCTTACTACATCAAATCATCTTACCTCAGTCCTTTTTCTTGTTTTAACTTTGAATTCAGGGGCGTGTTTACTGGCTTCCACTAGGCTGCAGTAGAAGCCAGGTCCGTAGCTATAGCAACCAGTGCTGGCAGCCTATCAGGAGAGATGGAACAGGTCCCGTATAGCTATAGCACCAGTGCTGGCCACGCCTATCATGAGAGATCAAACAGGTCTGTAGTATAGCGAACCTTAGGGCTGATGAAGCAATAACAAGAGTGGGGACATATCAGAATAGTAGGGGACACAGATTAATGGACATATATTGCGGAAGTGATAGAGATTGGCGATATTATCATCAAAAATTCGATTCGGTCACTTTGACGCACATTTTCCGACAAAATTTGTTTCGATTCGAGATTACTTTGGGCACGAAAGCGTTAAAAGCAGCTATTTCCCAGGCTGACACAGAGCCTGCAGGGTGTGCTGTAGAAGTTGTTGCCATGCTTAAATTTTGCAGAGGGAGCTTGGTTTGGTCTTCATTCAATGTTGTGTTTAGTATGGACACGCAGATGAACGCCCGCCGCTTTAGAATCGCTTTCACTATAAAATTCCCTGGGCCACTTAAAGAGTGGCAATACTGACAAAAAACTGAAGCGGAGATGCTAAGCCTGATAAAGTCATTGCCAGCAAAAGCTGGAAAAAAAACAAGCTGAGAGTCAGGCGGTGGCAACATAGAAAAAAACACCCCCCCCCCCCCCCCCGCCCCCCCCCCCCCCCCCCCCCCCCCCCCCCCCCCCCCCAATGCAGAGGTGGGACGGTGACGGCGGCAGCTACAACAGCATGAGGTCAGGCAGTGGAACATTGACATTCTGGAGGTGGCAAAAACAGGAGGAAGCCACAGAGTGCACAGATGACTGAGGCGGAGGCACGGCTGGCAGCAGCATGGGTCAGGCAGTGGCACAATGACCACAGGTGGAGGACCAATGGCAGCAGCCACAGCCAGCAGCATGAGGGTCAGACAGTGGGCAAATGAACAGTGTGGATGTCACGGCAACAGCAACAGCTGCAGCACATGTGCACATAGCAGTGGCACAATGACAGAGTGTTGAGCCGTGGCGGTGGCATACAGTCCTGGTAAGATTGGTGGTAGGAGATGGGAGAAACTGGTCAAGCAGATGTGTGGCATCAGGCGGGTGCGGATCTAGAATAGGGCTGAGGCAGGTAGTTAGTTTGAACCCCAAGACTGTCCCTAAGGAATTGGTGTCGTGGAAATCCTGGCCACGCTTGATTCATCTTGACCAAAGTTCAGTCGTTCCACATTTTCCATTGTGGACAAGCGGGTTCTCCTTGGGGGTAAACGATGGCCACGCCGCAATGAACTAACCGGCTCTGATGCCACGAATACTGCCGCGCCAGGACAGCTTCTCCACTGCAAACTCGGCAAGTTGCGCGCCACACATCACAGTTCTGGGTGCACCAGTAGTTCAGCGGATCTTCTAATGAGGTGCAGGTAGTGCTGTCCAAGTAGGGGCCACAACCTGTTGGTTCAGGGACTGCTCAAGGTCCTGCTGCTGCTGCTGCTGTGCGGACTGCCTCTCACTAGGCGGGTGAAGGAAGCGCTCATCAGTGGACTCCAGGACCTTAGGTTACTATGATGGAGCTGGTACTGCTCCTACCCTCCCCAACCTTCCCCAGCAGACCGCGGCTAGTAGTACGTTAGCGTGAGGGAACCCCCGGTCGACTGTCTGAGGATGGACGATGCCGCTCATAGGCATCGGCCAACTGATTACGTAGGATTTCACTATAGTATTTGAGTTTGTCTTCCCTCTCAATAGCTGGATAAATGGCTCCATTATGGACCGGTAGCGAGGCTCCCAATAGGGTGGAGAGCAAGAAGTCATCCCTTCTGCCGGAGATGGCTGACTATTCGGCTGTCACTAGCCAGGAAATAAGATGCTGCGGGGACATCTGCACAAGTGACTCAGAGGGTCTCCCTGCTCCATTTCCACTGTATACTTGCATGGTTGCTTGGGGGTCATCTGGCCTCATCTCTCATCTCCATCACCTTCCTACAGCTGCTCTTGCTTCATCCTCTCTTGTCACCTGGTAGAAAATCCACTCTTTTCACCAGACAATGCTTCTGCTCCATTGTTCTCCTCCTCCATTTCAGTCCCCACCTGGACTCATGTGGCCAAGAGGAGTTGTCGCCCCGTCTACCAGTCCCCTGCCCAGACTGATTTTTCCGCATCTGTTCCAGGACATGAAGCAGTGGAGATGAAGTTTATCATCCCGTTAGTCTTGGACGAATGAAAATAACGTCGCCTCCACGAGATGCCTCAACAAACGGCAGGTGTCACGCATGAGCTGCCACTGGCTGACATCAAAAGTTACACAGGGGGCGGGGTACTTCTGTCTGCTGGATCATCAAAAAATCGTTAATGGCCTTTCTCTGTTCATACAGTCGGTCCAACATGTGCAGGCGGAAAATTCAGCGGGTGGAAAATCGCATATCAGAGTGAGTTGGGGGAGGCCGTTATGCCGCTGCAAACTCGCGGAGGGTGTTCCTGGCTTTGTATGAATGGATAAAGTGCCTTCATGCACAGTTTCCTGGGCCTTGTTAGAATGTTCTGAAGATGGTGGAAGACTTCAGGGAACCTTTTCACAACCAAATTGACAGTGCGCCATGCAGGGCGCATGGACCATCCCTCCTCGAGTTGCAGCGTGGACACCTTGTTCCTCCCATTGGTCGGTCACCATGGTTCGATTTGCAGTTGGTGCGGAGAAGCCACACATCGATTTCTTGCTGCATGACGCGGAGCAGTTCCTCCCCTGTGGTGACTTCGTTTCGCGAGGGCAAGCCCGGTGTAGTACTGCGTGACACCGCTGTGCCCTACCAACATTTGGTATGATGGAGCAGTACTTGTGGAGGCTGAGGATGGAAGGTGGGGAGGAGGCGGACATTGCGCAGGAGCAGCCGTTTGACAACGTGGAGGAGAATGCGAGCGTCTCCTGTCCAAGTTGTTGGTGTGCCTGGGCTGAAGCACATTCAACCAGTGGGCAGTAAAGGACATTATGGCCTGACCGTTAGTTACAGCTCCAGACGTCCACCGGGATGGCCGTGCACCTTGGACAAAAACCGATAGCTCAAGGACTGACCCAACTTCTGTTCTACATATTTATCGAAGTGTGGTTACTGCCTTTTTGGGAAAAGAAATTACGGCTTGGAACTCTCCATTCACGGTCGGCACAAGCCTTTAGTTACTTGGGTATGGTGCAGAGTCCACCATTTGGTAAAGGGAGGGACTGCAGTACCAAAAACTTGGACAGGAGCGCCACGGTCAGCTGTCTGCAACCTGTAGGTTGTTGGACGCCATTAATGTTGTCTCTTTGCAATCGCCTCGCTGAGACTGACTGCTGGCGCCATGAGTAGAGGTTATCGTTTTTTTTTATATAAAATATTTGTGCTTGCGCAGGGCAGGCAGCTTCTGGACCGGGAGATGGATGGCAAAGAGGAAACAGCTCCATTCGGCAGAGGTAGTGGAGCCTTGACTGGCTGCAATGGCATGCCATGCACACTGGGCACTGCTGCTGCGCTGATGCTGCGTGGCCAGGATGGACACACACATCTGAGCACACGTTTCTCCCAGGCAACCGGTTGGTGGACGATGCATGTGTTGACGCAAGGGCGTTGTGCCAACGTTTGATCCCCTGGCCACGCTTCACTTTCTGCCCACAGATTCTACATATACCAATATTCGGCTCTTCCGGTGTCTTAGCAAGAATGACACACCGCCGAGGAGTATCGGATATTTTACTGCCAACGCTCCGCACTGAGTGACTAATGCCGCGCTTTGCCTCGCTTAGCACCCCTGTGCTGCGTACTTTCTTGGACATGCGAAGCGGATTATTTTTTACCCGTGGCCGCTTGGCTCCCGACCTCACACTGCTGACTATCCTGCTGACTCACGGCCACACAACCCACTTGCTGGCTGCGCTGCTGCCTGATGCGCAAGCTGACGCCCTCTTCTCCTGTCGATGATGAAGCCCCCTTTCCTCACCGGCTCCCAAGTGCGGTCGGCTACATCATTTATCTATTTGTGTTTCATCGTCACTGCTGTCTCATCAAAAGGTCTTGGTATGCCGAGGCTGGCCTCCAAAATCATGACCTCCCATGCCACTCTCACATCTATACTTTGCCGCCTACTGCAAGAAGCAGGGGATATTGGCCCCATTTTTTCGCTGCCAAGTAGCTGCTGCCTGCCCCCCTCAAATTGCTCATCCTCGCTATATAGTGGCGCTGAGCCCAGACCACATAGTAGATCTTGGCTGAGGGAACCGGATGGGACAGAGGCGGGCTGAGGACAGGTGAGGGGGCCCCTGACACGCTCCCGGGCAAAGCCAACTAATGGTTGTGTCTGAGGTTCCACCGACTCTTGGCTGGGGTTGTCAGATGTTCTGGGAGGAAGGGGATGACCCAGTCAAACCAATCAAAAACCCTTGGGTTGCTGAACAACACCCGGCCGCTAGGTGACAGCGGCAGTTGTGGCCTCAACCCAGTGATCCTTGCTGCGACGTCCCCTTGCGTGCCCGCGACCTGGGCCCGTTCCAGGAATGTTTGTGCCTCTGCCACTCACAGGTGAAGAGCCTGCCACCTCTCTGTCTGGGCATACTGTTTGTTCTAAAATGTACAGACACTGTTTGATGAAGCTATCTGTATATGATTTAAATACACCCCGTTTTGACTCCAAATGAACCCAGTAACATGCTTGGTTAACCCTTGGATATAAATTGCGCTCCACAAATGGCCAGGAAAAATTTACTTGTATGTGCCGTTTAAAAACGCTGTGTGTTTTACTAAATGTAAAAGCACAAACAGGCTTAATTAACCTTCGGACGTGAATTAGGCTACAGGAAAAAAATGTATTTTTTTTGGGGTTTGAAAAAGGGGGTTTTTTTTTTGTCAGCACACAGAAAAACAACGTTTAAAATTAAACCCGGATGAAAATTGGAAATAGAATTGAGCAGCCAAAAAATGAAGTGGTATTTGTATTGTAAAAACGCTGTTTCTTTAAAGAAAACAAGGAACTGGCTTGATCCCACTTGGTATTGAAAGTATATGCAGCGAGTGGACGCCCCATGGATTCAGATCCAATACCCCCAAAAAAATTTGAAATTTGAACTTAAAGCGTCTTGAGACAAGCGGCACCCCCCAAAAAACGCTGTATAAAAATCGTTCTCCCGTAAAATCGCCCCGGCAGCACCTTCCCTGATGAGAAAATGAGGGAGTTGGCTCCCCCGGGCGGCCCGGACTTTTATAGTCGGGGGAGTACGAATCCCCCCGGTCTTGTTGGGTTATCTCTGCAAATGTCATGAGGCTATGCCCCCTTTTTCCCCCCAGAGTGCTTTGCCCCCTGAGGCCATGTGCTCGCAGCCATTTTTTTAATCAAAAGCACGTTCGTTCACCGAAGTACCCCAAATGCGACTTCGTTCGAACCGAAGTTTTCCCGAAATTCTAAACGAATTCCACTTCGTTAGAATCGATTCGCCCATCTCTAGAAGTGACTTGTTTTTGCAAGATCTTTAACATAAAAAGTAATCCTTGTACTGAGACAACCCCTTTAAGATGAGCTGCCACGTCCAAGGAGAAGACTTTTCTCTGCCACAAAAAATAAATAAATAAAATAAATAAAAAGGTCCCTGATCTTTGACAGTATTAGAACATCCGCCTACTTTGGAGAGCTGACTGGAAAGCTTCCAAGACTTCTTAAAGGCCTCAAAAATTCAGCGTTTCTCTTAAAGGGATTGTCTCACTACAGGGATCGCTGCCTTTTATGTTAAAGATCTTGCAAAAACAAGTCACTTTGTAATATGGTTTTCCTTTAACAGTGTCCTGCCTATTCCTAGATATCCCCTCTTGTATGGGCTGCATCAGCTCCTCAGGTCGCTATAGCTACAGACCTGGCTTCTACTGCAGCCTAGTAGAAGCAAGTAAACACACCACTGAATTCAAAATTAAACAAATAAAACAGGACGGATGTAAGATGAATCAATGTAGTGAGACAAACCCTTTAACATCTTGGATCCATTCCTCCTCTATTACTTCATCCTTCAGGTGAGCCTCCCCCCATCCCCGACTAGTATAGGCATAATAATAATAATAATAATAATAATCTTTATTTATATAGCGCCAATATATTCTGCAGTACTTTACAAATTCAAGGGTAAACATACAGTCATTACACATTAAAAGTACTTACAGATGAGACACAAGGTGTGAGGGCCCTGCTCGTGAGAGCTTACAATCTATTAGGGTGTATGGGTGAAACATACGGTAAGAAGTGCCTAGTTTACAATGGGCCGGCCATGTTTCATAAATGGGGGGTGGTTTACATGAAAAATGGATGAACCTGCCACCCAGACTGTACATCTATATACAGATAAGTGCTGTGAGGGCCCTAGTGTAGGGAGTGACAGATTGTGTGTGATAGCAGTTAGGGATCTTGGTGGGCCAGACCGAGAAGATGTATTTTTAGGGCCCTCTTAAAACTGTGAGGGTTGTGAAGTGCCTGATCGCCGCGGTAGCATATTCCAGAGAATTGGTGCCCGAAGTGTGAAAAACTTTTAGGCGGGCATGGGAGGTTCGGATGATTGAGGAATGTAGTCTGATATCATCACAGAGCGGAGAGCACGGGTAGAGCGGTAGACAGATACGAGGGAGGTGATGTAGGGAGGGGGGGGGGGAGGCAGCGCTGTGGAGAGCTTAATGGGTGAGAGTGCTGAGTTTATACTGTATCCTGCACTGGATAGGCAACCAGTGCAGTGACTGACCATGGTAGAGGCATCGTATAGCGGCTGGGTAGACAGACAAACCAGGCTGCTGCATTCAGGACAATAGAGAGGGGAGAGTTTTCAGAGAGGGAGACCGAAAAGAAAGGAGTTGCAGGAGTCATGACGAAAAAGAATAAGAGCTTAATGAGAGTTTGAGTTGTTTCACAGTGAGAAACGGACGGATTCTGGAGATGTTCTTGAGGTGCAAGTGACAGGAGCGGGCAAGGGATTGGATATATGGGGAGAAGGTCAGATCAGAATCCAATATAACCCCTAGACAGCGGGCCTGCTGCCTAGGTGTTATGGTGATGCCACACACTGAGACAGAAATAGCAGGGGGGGGGTTGGTTAGTAGATGGCGGAAAGGGAAAAAAGGGTTTAGTCTTAGTGAGGGTTTAGTTTCAGATGGAGAGAGGACATGTCAGAGACAGCGGCCAGACAGTCACTGGTGTTTTTGTAGCAAGGTGGAGTGATGTCACGGGAGGGGTGATAATTGGGTGTCATCCGCATAGAGATGGTACTGGGAAGCCACCAATGGGGTCTGTGAAAGAAAAAGAAGGACTAGAACCCCCTGGGGGAACCCCAACAGCAAAGGAAGAGGAGGAGGTCGAAAGAAAATGAACACTGAAGGAAGGGTCGGGGGGGTGGAAAAACCCAAGCGAGCGGGCTCAGTATTTACTGCTATGAAAAAGTTTCCATGTTAAGGAAAACCCTGCCCCGGTGAGGAGTCCATCCCAAAAGCACAGGTTTTCCCGAAGTTGAATTTTCTGTCCCCCTTTTTTCCAGCCCCTCAGGTTTTTTCCCCCCACGAATACTTTTGGATCCTTTAGTGCGGGAAACACAAGCCGTGAGTGGAGTCCTAGATACGGTGTTCTGGACGGTTATTGAGGGCTGTACCCATCTATACGGCAAGTCTATCTTTTCTAGAGATAGAAAGCATTTCTAGACCTTTGAGTCTAACGTAAGCCCCAGGAACTTTTGGCAGCAGGAGGGAAATAGTGAAGATTTTTACCATATTTACAATCCAGTCCAGTTTCTTCAGAATACTGAACCCAATGCCCGGTTTACAAACTCTTGTTTTTTCCCCTCGGTAAAAATTGCCATGAGAGGTTCCTTATTCCTCAAATACGAGCGCTGCCATTCTCGCTACCATTTTGGTAAACATGGAGACGGTGATGGAGATAAAGGATTGGGACGGTAATAGAATAATTCTGGAGTTGGAGTACAGGCAGTCCCTGGCTTACGCCATTCCGACTTACATGTGTCCCCTACTTACAAACGGAGACTTATGGGGCATGCTGGCACTTGATTCCAGTTCCGTAGCAGAGGGAGCTGCGGAACAAAGTTCCAGCAAGGGCCCCAGCAGCATATGAGGGGAAATTTCTTAAGGCTATTTTACATGGGCTTTTTGCGGAAAGAAAAAAACGCCCGCAAATTCGCCGTGGGAAGGGGGGGGGGCGGGACGGGGAAAGCGGGGGGCCGGACCGGCCCAAACTATCACTGCTAGCGCGGGGGAAAAAGCCCTAGAAAGTGACATGTCAATTATCTCCCCCCCCCGGTGGATTCGCCGGGGGGAAGGAACTAACATAGTTCTCTATGAGAACGTGAATTACCGTAAAAAATGGGCGTTTTGTAATACGGACCGAAAAAACGGGGCCCCTTAAAAAGCCGTTGAACATCCTTAACAAGGGCAAAAGACACAAAACAAATGTGAAGACCCTTCCCGCACTACAAAAACAAAACAAACCTTTTTTGCTGGGGGTAATCTAATAAAAAATACCTGTTTTTGACTTAAACAAATTCAACTTAAAAACAAACCTACATCCCGTCCCCTTCCCAAACCCGGGGGCTGCCCGTATTCTGATGTTAAAGTCTTTTGGATCGAATGATAATATACAACATGTTTGTAAGGCCAAAAAAAAGCGCCATCCCCGTTCAGCCTATTGTGCTTAAGTGTTGATCCAGAGGAAGGCAAAAAACCCCATGAGGTAGAAGCCAATTGTCCTCATTTTAGTGAAAAAATTTCTTCCCAACTCCAACATAAAACAGTCTTTTGTAAAGAGATTTATTGTCTCCATTTTTAAAACAACAAACCTCACTTTAATGGCTTCAGCTTTATTATGGGGTGGATGGAGCCAACTACTTTCCACACCAAGAACAGGGACGAGTAGAGACTCGACTTTCTTCTCCAATTGGAAATAGAATGAAGGAGCCTTTTTTTGGCACAGGGTCAGAACCTTGATCTCCCAGGTTGATGTTATACTTCAAAATGCTATAATAACAGATCAAGGTGACGGAGAGAGGAAATATCTAATAACCCACTTTATATTGTTATCTCTAAAACCCATTGACTGCTGGAAATTCGTTGCCACTGTGAAAGGTAAGGAAAGAGTACCCTAAAGCCCTTCTACCGGCACTTGATGCTGCTGCTGGTCTATTCAAAAGTCTTAAAGGGGTTGTCTCGCTACAAAGAATAGCTTTCAAATTGTTTGGGAACACAAAAATAAAGACATTTCCAAATATATTTGCTTTGTTCCCCCTGTTTTCCCAAAGGAGATACAAGTGAATTTATGACCTCCCTGGCTGTTTCAGTTCCCTCAGTAAAGGACCTGTAAACAAATCTCCCCCTGCTGTTTGTTCTATGAGATAACAGTGAGTGAGCTCATCACACAGGTCTGGCAGTGTCAGTGCTGCTGGGCAGTAAAAAGCTTGATTTATGTAAAATAAAACAACTGTAAATTAGGGCTTTTGTTTGAGGGATCAGATAAGAAGTCCTGTTAGTAGTTTGAGAAGCTAATCTGATCTAATTAGCAACTGAAAGCACAACCAAGCACAGAGCTGTACAAGCACAGAGCTTATGCAAATTAGTCAGTCGGAACCAGGAAGTGGCAGAGTATTTCATTCATGCATCCTATGAAACTCTGTGGGGAGACAACTCCTTTAAGTCATGTTTCGCTGCATCCCCCATAAATTCCACTGCTGTGTTTAAGGTAGAACTAGAGATTTCTTAAGGGGTCTTATTCTGGATCTCTTCTTCCAGTTGGTTTAACCAAAGTAAAAGATCAGACTACCCCTGTGATATATAGGGTTATATGATAGAGGGGAGGAGCCGAGCTCTGTGATATATAGGGTTATATGATAGAGGGAGAGGAGCTGAGCTCTGTGATATATAGGGTTATGAGAGGAGCTGAGCTCTGTGATATATAGGTTTGTATGATAGAGGAGCGGAGCTGAGCTCTGTGATATATACGGTTATATGATAGGGAGCTGACTCTGTGATATATAGGGTTATATGATAGAGGAGAGAAGCTGAGCTCTGTGTAATATAGGGGGTTAAATATGATAGAGGAGAGGAGCTGAGCTCTGTGATATATAGGGTTATATGATAGAGGACGGAGCTCTGTGATATATAGGGTTATGAGAGGAGAGGAGCGGAGCTCTGTGATATATATAGGGTATAGGTATAGGTCCCCACGGCTGACTATACAGACATTCTTCAAGCTGCATTGGGGCACCAGTAGTCCCAAACACCTGATGAAGCAGGGGATCGGAGGTGTCTGCTGCTGCCCGGCGGCGTTTGCAGAGACTGGTCTAGGACCAGGGCTGTTAAATACAGCTCTTTTTCTTAGCGCAGCTGCAGAGCCACGAGCCCCAAACTCTCATCTTAAACGTTGATGCAGATTAATGACCGGCAATGCCCGCTGTCGTCAGACGGTGAGCAGTCGTGAAGGAGTCCAGTCAGAATGGTCTCTGACATTTACACCAAACATACATTAGCGTTCAAAAGTTTGGGGTCACTTTGAAATTTCCTTATTTTTGAAAGAAAAGCACAGCTTTTTTTCAATGAAGCTAACATTAATCAGAAATCCACTCTATACCTTGTTAATGTCGTAAATGACTATTCTAGCTGCAAACTTCTGGTTGTTAATGATTTCCTACAACGGTGTGTACTACTCCCTTCCGAAGAGAGCACCAACAGGCTCTAACCAGAATAGAAAGAGAAGTGGGAGGCCCCGCTGCACAACTGAGCAACAAGACAAGTACATTAGAGTCTCTAGTTTAAGAAATCGATGCCTCACAGGTCCTCAACTGGCAGCTTCATTAAATAGTACCGGCAACACGCCAGTGTCACCATCTACAGTGAAGAGGCGACTCCGCGATGCCGGCCTTCCGGGCAGAGTGGCAAAGAAAAAGTCATATCTGAGACTGGCTAATAAAAGGAAAAGATTAATATGGGCTAAAGAACATAGACATTGGACAGAGGAAGATTGGAAAAAAGTGTTATGGACGAATCGAAGTTTGAGGTGTTTGGATCACACAGAAGAACATTTGTGAGACGCAGAACTGAAAGATGCTGGAAGAGCGCCTGACGCCATCTGTCAAGCATGGTGGAGGTCATGTGATGGTCCGGGGTGGCTTTGGTGCAGGTGGAGGTCATGTGATGGTCGAGGGAGGCTTTGGTGCTGGTGGAGGTCATGTGATGGTCCGGGGTGGCTTTGGTGCTGGTGGAGGTCATGTGATGGTCCGGGGATGGCTTTGGTGCTGGTGGAGGTCATGTGATGGTCCGGGGGTGGCTTTGGTGCTGGTGGAGGTCATGTGATGGTCTGGGGTTGCTTTGGGGCTGGTAAAGTGGGAGATTTGTACACGGTAAAATGGATTTTGAATAAGGAAGGCTATCACTCCATTGTGCAGCGCCATGTCATACCCTGTGGGGGGCGCGTGATTGGAGCCAATTTTATCCTGCAACAGGACAATGACCCAAAGCCACCTCCAAATTATGCAAGAACTATTTAGGGAAGAAGCAGGCAGCTGGTATTCTATCTGTAATGGAGTGGCCAGCGCAGTCGCCAGCTCTCAACCCCATTGAGCTGCTGTGGGAGCAGCTTGACCGTTTTGTTTTCAAATAGTGCCCAACAAGCCAATCCAACTTGTGGGAGGGGCTTCTGGAAGCAGGGGTGACATTTCCCAGATTACCTCAGCAAATTAACAGCTAGAAGCCAAAGGTCTGCAAAGCTGGAATTGCTGCAAAGGGAGCGACAAAAGCAAATTCTGAAGTAGAAAATTATTATTTCACATAAAAATCATTATTTCTACCCTTGTCAATGTCTGGACGAGATTTATATTCATTTTGCAACTCACTAGATAAATAAAGGTAGGAGTTTTCAGGGAAAACAAAATTGTCTGGGTGACCCCAAACTTTTGAACGGTAGTGTATAAAACCATGTATCCGCTCAGCTTCTCCATCACTTCCTGCTCTCAGGTAGGGGAGCATGTAGCACCTGGCAGGTTCCCTTTTATTATAATTTATTTTAAAGCACCATTGATTCCAGGGCGCTGTACATTCGAGGGGGTTACATACATAACATAAGTCAAACGAGTACAATGATAAGTGATAATGACAATTGGCACGACAGAGGGAGAGAGGGCCCTACCCGCGAGGGCTTACAATCTACAAGGAGGGGGAAAGAGACAGGAGGTGAGGGGCAGACATGTCTGTGGAGGAAGTAGTGACAGCAGGGTTATTGTTGGTTATAGGCAAGCCTGAAGAAATGGGTTTCAGGTTGCTTTTGAAGCTGGTGAAAGTGGAGGAGAGTCTGATGTGTTGGGGCAGCGAGTTCTAGAGTGTGGGTGAAGCACGGGAGAAGTCTTGAAGACGTTTGTGTGAGGAGCTTATAAAGGGAGAGCAGAGAAGATCTGGAGATTGCGTGAGGGGAGGTATTTGGAAATTAGGGTAGAGATGTATGGAGGGGAGAGGTCGTGGAGAGTCTTGTAGGTCATGGTTAGTAGCTTGAATGGATTGGCAGAGGAGTATCGAGGAGAGAGGTGGACAAGACGGGCAGCAGAGTTAAGGATGGATTGGAGGGGAGCGAGGGTGCTAGGTGGGAGGCCACACAGAAGGATGTGGCAGTAGTCTAGGCGGGAGATGACAAGGGCATGCACCAGCATTTTTGTAGTGTCATAGTTGAGGAATGCTCAACTATGTAATTATTTATAAGTGTACTTAAACTATTCCCCCAAAAAGTACAACTTGTCTCGAATAAAACAAGGCCTCATACAGCTGAGTCATTGAAAAAATAAAAAAGTTACAACTGTTGAAACACAAGGAGGCAAAAACTAAAAAAAAAATGTTCTGGTCATTAACTACTTTTCAGGCGTTCAGCTTAAGGGGTTAAAGGCAGAAGGGAAGATGCCAGAGGTTATCGATAGGTTGAAGAGATGGGTGAGGGCTGGGATGATAGAAGCACTGAGGTCTGGGATTAGGTGGGATGGTAGTGGATCAAGACTACAAGTGGTGAGGTTGGAGTTGGACAGTAAGGAGGAGAGCTTGTCATGAGTGACTGTGGGGAAGCAAGTTAAGGGGAAGAGCAGTTTTGCAAGGGTAGGGGGGAGGGTGGTGGGGACTGCGGGCTGAAGCTTTCTCTGATGTGGTTGATCTTCTGAAGGAAGTGAATGGCAAAGTCATCTGCTGAAAGGAGGGATGGGGGAGGAGGTGCTGGTGGACGGAGAAGAGAGTTGAAGGTTTTGAATAATTGTCTGGGGTTGTGGGACAGGGAGGATATGAGAGTGGTGAAATAGTCCTGTTTGGCTGAGGTGAGTGCAGATTTAAATATATGCAGTGATTGTTTGTATAAGGCAAAGTCATCAGTGGAGTGAGTTTTCTTCCAGCGGCATTCGGCAGCTCTGGAACTACGCCTCAGTTGTTTAGTGGAGTCTGTGTGCCAGGGTTGTCTGTTGATTTTGCGGGTTCTGTTGTGTGTGAGAGGAGCGACTGAGTCAAGGGAGGTGATTGTGTGGTTGTAGAAAGTGGTGGCTGCGTCTGGGTCATGAAATGAGGAGATAGTGGAAAGAGGTGCAAGAGAGTCAGAGAGAGTGAGTCGGTTGAGGCTTTGTAGGTTCCTGCGGGGTCATATTGGATATGAGACAGGTGGAGCTGGTGGGGCGGAGATGGTAGAGAAGGTAAGCAGGTTGTGGTCAGATATGGGGTGGGGGGAGATTGAGAAGTCAGATAGGGGGCAGAGGCAGGTGAAGATGAGGTCCAGTGTGTCCATCTTTGTGAGTGGCTCCTGAGGTCCACTGGGAGAGGTCAAAGGAGGAACAGAGTGAAAGGAGTTTGTTGGAAGCAGAGTGGGGGGTGTCGATTGGGATGTTGAAGTCTCCCATGATGATAGTGGGGATGTTGATGGAAAGAAAGTGGAGAAGCCAGGAAGTAAAGTGGTCAAGAAAGGTAGTGGCAGGGCCTCGCGGTCAGTAGACAGCCACTTGGAGGTCAGAGGGGGCGTAGATGAGGATAGAGTGCACCTCAAAGGAGAAGAGTGTGAGGGAAGGCAGAGGTGGAGCGGGGACAAAGGAGCAGGTGTCAGACAGGAGGAGGCCGACACCTCCACCAAGCTTGTTACCAGGGCGAGGAGTGTGGGTAAGTTAGAGGCCGCTAAAAGAGAGTGCGGCAGGGGAGACGGTGTCACACAGAGGGGGGTCAGCCAGGTTACAGTCAGACCAAGGAAGAGTAAGTTGCGTGAGATGAACAAGTCATGTATGTATGAGAGTTTATTACATACAGACTGTGCATTCCAGAGAGCTCCAAGGAGAGGGATAAGGGGAGCACGGGTCAGAGGGATGTGTATAACGTTGAAGGGATTAGCAGAATTTGTAAATTTCGAGGAGGCAGAGATTATGGTGGGAATGTGCTGGGGGGGGGCCCTGGGATGGGGGATATGTCCCCGGAAGCCAGAAGAAGCAGTGAGAGGGTGAGCAGGTGGGAGTAGGATAGACTGTAGTTTGGCAGGGTTTGTTTGGTACGGAGGGCATTAACAGTGAGGAAGAGGTTGGAGGCAGCAGACAGGTGTGAGGGAAGAATGCATGGGGAGATGTAGAGTTCATTGTCCAGCGAGGGAGTTTGGGGATACGCAATGAGTGTGAGGAGAATGGAGATTGCGATAATGAGGGAAAAGAAAAGCATAGTGTTAGATCACAGCTGATCCCTGTGGGTGCTTTGTCCCTGTAGATCACAGCTGATCCCTGTGGGTGATCCCTTTTAGGCTGAAACGGGGTTTTTTTTTATGCTTATTTTTTTCAAAACCATGAATAGGTCTGAAACCCTGAAGAGGTATATGCATCATGAAGCCACACACCTGGTTTTGGCTTACAAGAATACAGCTGCCAAATAAGGTTCAAAAATTGGGTGGAACATTAAAATAGCTTTCCAATCACTGGCTTTCCAATAGCACAGCCTCTCTACCCACAGAGTAGGTGATAATTGTCGATTTGGTGTGGGTTCAACTGATAGAGCATACTGTATGTACAGAGATCCCCAAATCTTTGTGTGTGATGGACTGCAGCCAATGAAAAACCCATTTAAAAGAGGCCCTGTGACATTCCCCAACGTGTTCTGGGGAACACAATGGATTACTAAACACCCCCCCCCCCCCCCAAAAAAAAAAAAAACAAACCCATACACCACTTCTTGAGCATATACTCAGATAACAGTTTCGGGCTGGGACCTCTCTTATTCCCCCTAAAAATGTATTACTGAACCAGGCAGCTGTATTCAGAGGAGGGTGTTCCTGCCCAAAGGGGCTGGATAGTGTCAGGCTGTGGAAGACAAACCTCTAAAACACCCAGCTACCCAAGAGATAGTAGAGTTCTAAGAGGAGTAAATAAGATTAAGACAAATGATGCAGTATTATAGAAGTTCTATGCCTGAACATAGGGGGCAGTGTGATAGCAGTTATATTCCTGTATATAGGGGGCAGTATTATAGTAGTTCTATTCTTGTACATAGGACAGTATTATAGTAGTTATATTCTTGTACATAGGGGACAGTATTATATTAGTTATATTCTTGTACATAGGAGGCAGTATTATAGTAGTTATATTCTTGTACACAGGAGGCAGTATTATAGTAGTTATATTCTTGTATATAGGGGTAGTATTATAGTAGCAACAAAGTGAAGTATGTATCAGCTAACCCACTTTCTCCTGGGTCCGGTGGAGTCATGGTCAATGGATAAGCCTCCTCCAGATCACGATATAATGCAAAATGTGAGACCAGCTTCCAAACACAGGAGCGAAGGGAGCTCAACCAAACGAAAAAAATCTCATTAAAAAAACATTTCTTTATTTTCTTCCGTATTAAAAAAGCCAAATGATTGCGTCCATGCATAAGGTAGGTTGCATCCATAGCAAGGAATAGTTACATCAGCTTATGAAAGCCAGGACAGCCAACGTGTTTCGGGAGATAGAACTCCCTTACTCATGGCTTGAATCACTGTAGTATTATAGTAGTTATATTCTTCTACATAGGGAGCAGTATTATAGTAGTTATATTCTTGTACATAGGGGTAGTATTATAGTAGTTATATTCTTGTACATAGGGGCAGTATAATAGTAGTTATATTCTTGTACATAGTAACTAGATCACTGTAAAATGAAACAAGGAGCAGAGAGAAGCGCACCTCGTGCACAAACTTTTGTATGAAGTTTAAAAATTCTGGTGTATTAGTCTCTCACCTGGACGAGTTGTGTAATGTAAATGGCACAACTCATATAAGCGTTTGTAGAAAATTGACGATCCCCGAGGACCAAAGCCGAGCAGCCAAACTCCAAGTCAGGTCGGTGAGCCCTCCACAGATTCTCGGTGGTCTCCGGCAGCAATAAATAGTCACTGTGCTTTCACTCCTCACCATAGGCACGCGGGAAAACTCAGTAGAAAACTTGGTGTAGCGCGCAGGCGATGGGTAGAATAAAATAAGGGACGAGACACTAGGCATCTAGCCCACTAATATGTCTCTTTTAATGTCCAAATTAAAAGCAGAACAGCAAGACGCGTTTCCCGAGGATCTACCTCGCTTCATCAGTTGCATGTGTTCACACTGCATGGATTGTCCTTTATATATAAAGTTTTACAATCACTCAATAAAACATAAAAAAATGTTATAACAAGAATAAAACTCTTAAATTTTTGTTGAAAACATAAACTGTAAAAAATAGTAAATTTAAAACAATTTTTAAAAAATGACCTTAATCTCTAAAATAAGAGATTTTAAAAAGATAAATTAGAATGTACCACATTACTGAGGACACTAGGGAGAGCACTTGTCCTGATTACCAATATACATTTTTTTTATGTTTTATTGAGTGATTGTAAAACTTTATATATAAAGGACAATCCATGCAGTGTGAACACATGCAACTGATGAAGTGAGGTAGATCCTCGGGAAACGCGTCTTGCGGTTCTGCTTTTAATTTGGACATTAAAAGAGACATATTAGTTGGCTAGATGCCTAGTGTCTCGTCCCTTATTTTATTTTATTTTATTCTACCCATCGCCTGAGCGCTACACCAAGTTTTCTACTGAGTTTTCCTGCTTGCCTATGGTGAGGAGTGAAAACACAGTGATTATCTATTCTTGTACATAGGGAGCAGTATTATAGCAGTTGTATTCTCGTACATAGGCGGCCAGGACTATAGCAGTTGTATTCTCGTACATAGGCGGCCAGGACTATAGCAGTTGTATTCTCGTACATAGGGGCAGTGTTATAGCAGTTATATTCTCGTACATAGGGGCAGTGTTATAGCAGTTATATTCTCGTACATAGGGGCAGTGTTATAGCAGTTATATTCTCGTACATAGGGGCAGTGTTATAGCAGTTATATTCTTGTACATAGGGGCAGTGTTATAGCAGTTATATTCTTGTACATAGAGGTAGTATTATAGTAGTTATATTCTTGTACATAGGGGGCAGTATTATAGTAGTTATATTCTTGTACATAGGAGCAGTGTTATAGCAGTTATATTCTTGTACATAGGAGCAGTGTTATAGCAGTTATATTCTTGTACATATGGGCAGTATTATAGCAGTTATATTCTTGTACATAGGGGCAGTGTTATAGTAGTTATATTCTTGTACATAGGGGCAGTGTTATAGTAGTTATATTCTTGTACATAGGGGCAGTGTTATAGCAGTTATATTCTTGTACATAGGAGTTCTACTCTACTAAGCCGCCCATGTACATTATGACAATTACTATTAAACCCCTGCTTAAATAAAAACGCAACATGCTTATTATGAGGCACGAGGCAGTTTTATTGACATGCACAGACTAGTCATGAATAGTGAGTAACAAGTGACAGATAATGAGGCAATGAAGTGTTTTGGGAATAAGCAGCATCTCCCAGGAAACAGATGAGTGTGCTCCATTTCGCCATCAGCCGCCCCGCTCTCTTGTGCAGGATGTCACAGATCAGTTGAGGTAAGCACCCTCCGCCCAGCCGTATCACACGCCAGAGCTGAGTGTAGGATGTTTACACGAACTGAGGAGCATGAAGTTCATGAAGACGAGCTGTGCCGTCCAGGAGGATGGGTCTCGGCACGCTCACCTACACAGCAACACTAAGCACAACAAGACTCTGTGGGTGGAGTAGACAAAAAGTGTAACGCGTCCAGGAGGAGCCAATGGAGACGGCTGTGGAGTAAATGTGTATAAAAGGGAAGGAGGAAATTTCTCCTAAACTTCCATGTCTAAACCTTCAGATCATTTACCTTTCACAATGAGACTTCTCAATGGAGATTCCCATCATTTATGGAATAGCCTCAAGCTGTACCATGTACTGGTCAGGAAGTAGCCTCTCCCAAGAGGTACAGGTCATAGAGGCTGGAAAAATAAGACTTTTACAGAAGGACTGGACAATCCTGGCGTAACCTCAGAAAAGGGGAAAACATTATACATTAAAGTGAAGTATGGGTTTGACCAGAGTTGAAAACTTTTGTTAGATATTTCCCTAAATGTTTATTGATTCCAAGTTACATCCAGGGCTGTATTCACAATTCTGCTGACTTCAGCACTTACCAGCATCCTCTGCTTGATCAGTGTCAGAACCTGTTCTGGAGATTTGGATTCTGAAAATAGTATTCTACATACAAGTCACCGTGAAGTTATCCATCCCAATGAAGACTGAGGGCTTTTTGGTCTTTATAGCTTAGCCAAGCTGTTTAAAAACAGTCAAAGCTGTTGCTATACTCCCTAACAGCAACCAGCAGAATAGTGAGTGCAGCTCTGGAGGATAATACAGCATGTAACTCAGGATCAGTACAGGATAAGTAATGTATGTACACAGTGACTGCACCAGCAGAATAGTGAGGGTAGCTCTGGAGGATAATACAGGATGTAACTCAGGATCAGTACAGAATAAGTAATGTATGTACAGTGACTGCACCAGCAGAATAGTGAGGGTAGCTCTGGAGGATAATACAGGATGTAAATCAGGATCAGTACAGGATAAGTAATGTATGTACACAGTGACTGCACCAGCAGAATAGTGAGCGTAGCTCTGGAGGATAATACAGGATGTAACTCAGGATCAGTACAGAATAAGTAATGTATGTACAGTGACTGCACCAGCAGAATAGTGAGTGCAGCTCTGGAGGATAACACAGGATGTAACTCAGGATCAGTACAGAATAAGTAATGTATATACAGTGACTGCACCAGCAGAATAGTGAGGGTAGCTCTGGAGGATAATACAGGATGTAACTCAGGATCAGTACAGGATAAGTAATGTATGTACACAGTGACTGCACCAGCAGAATAGTGAGTGCAGCTCTGGAGGATAATACACGATGTAACTCAGGACCAGTACAGGATAAGTAATGTATGTACAGTGACTGCACCAGCAGAATAGTGAGCGCAGCTCTGGAGTATAATACAGGATGTAACTCCAGATAAGCAACATACACGGTCTCAATGTTCTATGCAGGATAGAAGTGAATAAACTGTAAGACTGCACTTAAAATGGTGCTCAAATATTATAAAATGCTTGTAACGGTATGTTCACATTATCAATTTGTAATGGAACCTATGTTAATAAAAAAACACCCCAACAATGTTGTATACGACCCCTTTTTTCAGTATGGATTTATTTTCAGCCCTGAAGAAATTTCTTATGTCAATTCTTGAGGCAGATGCCACAATGAATCCTCACCCCATCGTATACTAAAATATCAGCATCAAATCCACACCCAAATTCTGCAATTACTGCTAAGGACTCAACATAGATACAGCACTAGAAATCTGCTGTGTGAACATACCCATAGTTGTATGTGTTCCTCACCCCACCTTCTAAACCACAGGTGTCAAACTGCGGCCCTCCATCTGTTGGGAAACTACAACTCCCATCATGCATTTGTATAATCTATACCAGTGGGCATGATGGGAGTTGTAGTTTCCCCCAACAGCTGGAGGGCCACAGTTTGACACCCCTGTTCTAAACACTTGTTCCTGGGCTGGTGCCGGTCCTCCTGCTGTCAAATCTGTAACCCTGCAACTATTCCTATCAGGTCATCAGCCAGGAGTGCTGTGAGCAGTGGCAGCACCCGTTGTGGTATCATCCCCCGATGACCAAGCCCTGGTTCACATCAATTTCAGAGGTCGTGTTTGGAACCTTCATGGAAGTTCTGTCAGGAATGATGGAAAGATAGAACAGCGTATTAGTAGGCAATGGGATCTGTTGGGCGTCTGTTTCTGTGCACCCCTGTGACCGTTTCCTAACAGAACCTCAGACGCAGATGTGAACCAGGTCCAAGAAGCCTTGAAAGTGACTGGAACACCCCAAGCTTCCATTCACCATTAGAAGGGTCTCCTCAATTACCAGTAGATAAAATAAGCTCTTGTGGACACAAGTTATGAGTCCGTTTCTTACAGGCTGCTGCAAAAAGCACTTCAGGAAGAGTTCCAAGCGCCTTAGTGATAATCAGCAAGAATGCAAGTGTTTCCCCGTCAGGTGTGTGCACACGATGAAGAATACTCACAGAACAAGGAACCCATCGCTCACTTAGACTTTCATAGCCGGTGGCAGCAAACATCGGACTGAAAGCTCCATTTAACCTTCAAGCTTCCAGTCGGGGATGTTTACAGCAACAGACTACAAATCCAGCTACCACCGGCCGCAGGCGAGCCTCACCGCCACCTGGAAGAGAGAAGAGTACATGAAATGCACCACGAGTCACAGATCACTACTAACCTATAAAGTTCTAGGCTATCCGAGCTATAGAATGGCTTAAAGGGAAAGTCCAGTGGTTGGCATTTATTAGAGGGTCTGAAAGAAAAGTCAGCATATTTTCTGAAACACTGGACACGATGAACTCCTTGTGCCTTTGGTTGGATCTGCAGGTGCCCACTTCCATAGCGAAAACTTACAGAAGGAGGTGTCTAGTGTAGAAATAGAACGTTTCAAAAATCCAGTTAGGGAATTCTATGGTGCATTAGGCAATGCTTCAGTCCCCCTGGTGGTGGCGCTGCAGGGAATTTGAACACCAAAGGCCACAGACTACTGCCGATCAAAGCAGAGGGACATCGATCTTACAGTCTCAGATGCAAGTCTGTCCCACAACAAAAGCTGCCAGCCTCACCCGGTCAGAGACCAAGAATTTAGGTCTCAACCCAATACAGTATTATCGGAACTTTTTTTGGAGAAGGCAGTGCCCCAAGTTAGAAGTAGCACCCCATGACAGACACCAACAGGCTCCCCCAGCTACACAACACCCCCGGGGGGAGAGGTACTCCAACAAGATCCTTGGGAAAAACCAGAAAATTTTATGCACATAAAAGAGCGGATTCATTAACACTGCCTAATACTTAGTCTTATTGGACTCTTGATAAACCTGGCTGATTTTTAGACTGTTTTAGCCAGTCTAAAACTAGACCATATGAGGGACAAGACAGTCAAGTCTAAGGGCCACATGTTTGAAACTTTAGGTCTAAAACTCTTTTGCCCATAGTAACCTATGGGCAAAAAAGTGAGTTTTAGACCTAAACAGGTTCCTACAGGTGGCCCCAAGTTTACACCACTTATTAGTAAATTGGGGCATCAATTTTTGTGCACATGACACGTCCACTTCCCAAGGCCACGGTGCAGAGGTGCCTAGAACCGGTCTGAAACCCTTAAATGCAGTAAAGCACGTTCTCCAGTATTCCAGCACACTTGTCTCCATAAACCTGCCCCAATCTCTGCCCCCTCCTCTGTGGGAGCGGGGTCGGTCAGCTGAGACGTTTGGCTCAGTCATACAATGGAAAGTTAATAACTTTACAAACTCGGAATCCACCTGGACTTGACTTCAAGCCGTGTGAATGAGCGCGCTCAGACTGGGAGTCTCTGGAAGGAGGCATCTGGAAGGGTTTATTAGAAGTCACGGAGATGGCTGCCAACTATTCACGTGTAAAGACTTCATGGATTCCTATAATCGACGTGTTCCTATGGAGACGATGGACCTGCTGGGAGCGACTAAGTCCTTCTATAGCTGGTTAATTAACAGACGGCGCAGGTAGCTTCCAACCAGTATGTTGTAGATAGCCAACGGCTGCAGGCCGGAGTGGGGAGGACAAGCCAAGGGCAGCGGCATATATGGGCACAGATGCCCTATAATCCACACAGCGTATGTGGGGCATACTGCGGCACATAATTGAGCTGCAATACGCCCTACAAACATGGTAAATTCACAGCATTCATTGCTATGATTTATAAGTGTTTTTCCCGGCGCACAGTACGTGCCAGGGAAAGTGAATGTTAGCGGGAGCGTTCTGAAGTAAGTGCTGGCCAGCAGGCGTATAGCGGCGTGCACAGTTCACACAAACACTGCTAGACATCTGCAAGACGCTGTGTGAACATAACCCAACACCATAAAGCTACACAAGATACTACATTTTACAAACCACCTGTTTTAGAGTACTTTAAAAATAATTTCTTTGAATTAATCATGTTCGAAAGACTCTTATAAAGAGACCTACAATGAGATTTTGGTTGTCAAAGTCTAAACACCACAATGGTCAGATATCTATTACTTCAAGGTCCGCTCTACATCTATGGTCATGATGCTTCTCTGCAGTCACTTCTATTATAGCCTACAATATAAATATCTTTTTTTTTTCCAAAAGCAGCCAAAGATTTTCAGACTGTACAACACAAATACCATACGTAGCAATACCAAGTGCCAAGGTGTAAATCAGGGCTTGGTCACCAGGAGCTTTGTCACCCAGGTTTTCATGGTCCTCAGCTGCACAGCAGTCAGACCACTGGGCCAAACAACCTGGATTGTCCATCTCACCCAAACAAAAGGGGAGAGGTCCAAAAACTAATGGACAACATGTGTTGGGACAGCAGCTTCTAATAGGAACTAAACGTTAGACTTAGAATTGTTCGAGAAGTTTGTGTTGCCCTTCTATGCCAAAATTTTCTTAGCTGCCCTACTTTTAGAACAAAGTGTTCAGGATAAAGGGTGCACTTTGCCATGTGGTGCACCTATTGGGGACAGCTAGGCAAGGATGACCTGGTTCTTCTTTTTGCAGGACAATCCCTTTAGGCTATGTTCACACGGGCACGCACTTCGCGTTGTGTTTGCGCTCTAATACGGACGAGATGCGCACCGAAATTATGGTAACCCATAGTTCTCTGAGAACTACGGATTACGCCTCCTCTCCCCGGGCGTACAATACGATCATATTGTACCAGCGGGGAGATAAGTGACATATTAATTACTTGCTGCGAATACGTATTTGCCACAAGTAATGATAGTCTATGGGGACGCCGGTCACACCCCCCCCGGGAGTACGCGCCGATCAGTGAGACTCCCGAACACCCGCCATAATTGCGGGGCATACTGTACGCTCCGCAATTACACTGTGTGAACATAGCTTTAATGTTTTGGCTGATTAGCATATTTGCTTCCCTTGAAGCTGGTATCCTCCACCTATGGGCCACATACAGGTAGTATGTGAAGGTGCAGCTGTAAAGCTTTGCCATTGAGAAAACAGCTGAGTTTCACAATCTTTATTGCACATTAGAGGTTAAGCAAGGTCACATTTCCAGCTCCTTGTCACATGACTGAGCTCCAAACACGCTCCACCGCTCAATACCTCTCCCTGCACACTAGTAGTATTTATTAACATGGAGGTCACAGCTAAGTCAATTTAAAGGGCCCCTACCCCTAAAGCCGGCAGCTTAGGCCAATCCAGACGCTGCATCAGTCACATATATGGATGTAAAAGCTTCATTACCTTATGTGACCATAGGGTGCAAGGAGCCTTCTGCACTTCCATTTACCGACCCCACTGAAGAGCACTGGCAGCAGATTATCCCGGCCCAATAACGCTGGGTCCACGCAGCGCAGGATTTTGGTTTCCTCTCAGCAGATTCAGTATTTTGAAGCCGCTGAAAAGTCTGTGCAATAGTCTACACCAGTGTTTCTCAACTCCAGTCCTCAAGACGCACCAACAGGACAAGTTTTCAGGAGTTCCTCAGCATTGCACAGGGGATATCATTATGGTCAGTGCATTCGGTGGGAGATCCTGAAAACATGACCCGTTGGTGGGGCGTGAGGACTGGAGTTGAGAAACACTGGTCTACACAGAGGGAAAACCAAACATCCGGCGGGGCATAGAACGTGTTCTATATTCTGCAGGAATGCCGTCTGGTTCCTGCATCCCCAATGCACTGGGCCACCGGGAAACAAATCCGAGTGCTGGGTTTTGCAAAAACAGTGCAGTCCAGCAACATGAAGATGCTGGCAGATTGTTCCTTTTGCTGTGTGGACCTAGTCTAACAGAGCAACAGGCTGCACATTAAGGGTATGTTCACACGGCGTAATTTCAGCACGCATTTCGCTGCGTATTTGCGCTCTAATACGGGCGAGATGCGTGCCGAAATTACGGTAATCCATAGTTCTCCTAGAGAACTATGAATTACACCTCGTCCTCCTGCACAATACAATTGTATTGTGCGCACGGGGAGATGACATGTCAATTATATGCGGCGAATATGCGCCGCGAGTAATGAAAGTCAATGGGCCAGTGTGTTGCCGTAGGAGTACGCGCTGATCAGCGCGAGCACCAGAAAGACACGATATATTGCGGCACGTACTGTACATAGTGTGAACATACCCCAAGGCAGGCATCCCCAAACTGCGGCCCTCCACCTGTTGGGAAACTACAACTCCCATCATGCATTTATATAATCTATAACAGTGGGAATGATGGGGAGTTGTAGTTTCCCCCATCAGCTGTAGGGCTGCAGTTTGAGGATGCCTGCCCTAAGGGGTGTGGAGAGTCTGCAGGAGCAGAGCCTCCTAGCACCACTGCAGGTGACCATACAGACTAAGTGAGGGTAACAGGGGATTTTGCCAGTGAATCCGGTGACAACCGTGCATTGAAGAATACTGAAAGTCTGATTTCCAGATTTTATTACACCTGGGTTTATAGTGCACATGCACTGGGTTACACCTCTTAAGAGATACAGAAGGTACAAAACCAACATGCAGATTTTGTGACCATATTTGTGTTAACTTTTCTTCTATCCTATGCAGAAGAACTCCAACAAGGCTAGAAGTATAGAACGGAGCTTCCAACAGCACCAAAAAAGCCCCCACTAATTCCAGAGTTAAAGGGGTTGTTTCACTACATCGATTCATCTCACCTCAGTTCTATTTTTTAGGTTTAATTTTTGAGTTCAGGGATGTGTTTACTGGCTTCTACTAGGCTGCAGTGATGAGCTGCTAAGGACTCAGATCTGTAGCTATAGCAACCAGTGCTGGCAGCCTATCAGGAGAGATCAAACAGGTCTGTAGCTATAGCAACCAGTGCTGGCAGCCTATCAGGAGAGATCAAACAGGTCTGTAGCTATAGCAACCAGTGCTGGCAGCCTATCAGGAGAGATCAAACAATTCTGTAGCTATAGCAACCTGAGGAGCTGATGCAGCCCATACAAGAGGGGATATCTAGGAATAGGTAGGACACTGGTAATAGACAGATATTGCAAAGTGGCTTGTTTTGCAAGATCTTTAATATAAAAAGCAGCAATCCTTGTAGTGAGACAACCCCTTTAATTACAAAGCCGCCTGCATCAGACAAATTGTGTTTTTTGCTGCATTTGAGAAGAACATGCCGAGAATCAGGACGCCGAAGCTTCCTGCTAGTCTGAATATACAGTGCAAAGTAAGCATTGTACAAACTGATCAGGTAGGCAGGGAAGGAGATGAGTGGTGCCTGCCCACTCAGAACCCACTACTGTCAACACCATAACTAGTTCCAGAATTTCAGTACAGATAACACACACACAGGGCATGCAGGAACTTTAGTTCCATAGCAGATGGTAACTGTGGAACAACAAAATCCAGCATGCCACAACAGCACGAACTGAAATCTTAAGGGCACAGACCGCAAAACAAGTGTAAAAACACTTCCCTGCAAAAAAAAAAAAAAAATTGTGCTGGAGTTAAATATACCTGTTCTGCCTCACATACAAATGCAACTTCCCCAATACCGTTTGTAACCTGAGGACTGCGTGTGCATATTATCTATATATCTAGCCATGTGTGGTCCCAAACCCAACTTATAGAATAAAGGTGGGTTTCTAAGAAAAAAAAAATTAAGAACTTTTATTAAAAAAAAAATAAATAAATGCAGATTGTTCCATAACAAACAGATATGAAACACTGGTGTAACTGGGGCCAGCTAAAAACACGCGTGTGTTTTTTAATTGCAACGCTACGACTCTGCATCAGCACACGCATACATGATGCAGCCCTCCACCTCACCACCTGGCTAAGAATGGTAATGTGTGAACAAAGCCTTGAAGGGAATCGCTTTTTTTTTTTTTTTTAAATAATCAAAATCTACTGATCCATATTTTTTTTCTAAGCCATTCGTTTTTAAATTTAGATTTCTAAATTCTGTTTTCTGTATATGATTATTGGGCGGCCATCTTGCCTGAGCTGCTTTTAACAGCATTTTAGAGATGCTTTACAGCACCTTCATGGACATAGGAGCCTGTGAACAGGAGCAGACCCATTGACTTCTATAGGGGAGTTTTCTAGGCTGTGACCTGGGAAGGAGAGGTGGCATCTCCTGTTGTGACTGGTGGATCCTGTATTATCTATACACATTGATGTCACCTCTCATTGTAATCCTGCCTGTGCTGATAATGAGGAGACTGCAGAGAAGTGATCTCTACAGAACATGAGGCAATAGTCTATGGTGAATGGTGGATCCTGTGTTATGTATACACATTGATGTCACCTCTCATTGTAATCCTGCCTGTGCTAATAATGAGGAGACTGCAGAGAAGTGATCTCTACAGAACATGAGGCAATAGTCTATGGTGACTGGTGGATCCTGTGTTATGTATACACATTGGTGTCGACTTTCAGTTTGACCCCGCTTGTACTAATAAGCAGATAACTTATAATCTCTATACAGAACTGTAAGTGTCATATTAGGCCTAGTGGCCAAAGTGAAAACTGCAGAAATTAATGTAAAAAAAAAAATAATAAATAAAAAATATAGAAAGCGATATGGAAAACTACAAAAAAAAAAAAAAAAAATTCTTAAAATGTGTTTAACAAAAACATGAGTTAAACAATAAGTCTTTTTGATGACATTTCCTATAAAGTGTATTCACTTGACACTTTCTATTGCTGCAAAGAAC
Organism: Phyllomedusa bahiana; assembly: GCA_025379985.1. Lineage (NCBI taxonomy): Eukaryota > Metazoa > Chordata > Amphibia > Anura > Hylidae > Phyllomedusa > Phyllomedusa bahiana. The sequence goes on from JAODAL010004765.1 coordinate 111,377, forward strand.
TGCAATAATCTGTTTCCTAAGTGGTCGATAGACTTGTTAGAAGTAATTATTGTATTTAGGCTGGATTCAAGTGGTTTTTTTTTTGTTTGTTTTTTTTTTGCAGCTGAGAGGAAAAAGTTTGTTAAATCAACCCAAATCACTACAAAGCCACCTGCATTAAGTTATGTTCACACAGCGTGTTGGATTTGTTTTTCCATTACCTGAAGAACGCACTGAAACCTGCATCCAAAAAATGCATTTGCGTTTTTTGGATCCTTTTTCTTTCAAATCAGGCATTCAGGTTTAAATCCAATGCGAAAAGCGCGTACAAAACATACCCGACAGCGTGTTGCGTTTTTTTGGATCCATTTTATCAGGCTCCAAAAGCGCACTCCATTGTTTCATATGTGAGTAAAACCCGCACCGGCGATCACTCGTCTGAACGGACATGCGGGTTTTACATCGAAAGCAATGGAAATCACACTGCACATTGTTAGAGGAGTTTTTGGGGTCCATTTTGGGTACGAAAAGTGGACCAAAAAATGGATCTGAAAAACCACAGAGTGAACATAGCCTTAGGCTGCTTTCACACAGCGCAGTTTTGGTGCATTGCTCTGCAATGAAACTGCCTTTATTCTCGGCAGCTTCTTTCAGTTGTCTAAGCCGTTTCAAGGCAAGTAGTTACTGTGTTTTGAAGTCTTGTGGATACAATCACAATAAGGCTTATTCACGCCGTAATTGAGGGACGGATTTCGCCCGCAATTATGGCGTGTGCTCGGCAGCAGGGGCGGGGCGGAGGGGGTGCTGCCGGCCCCATAGACATTCATTATTCCGGCGCTTATATGCCGTGAATAATTGACATGTCACAGAGGAGATGTAATCCATAGTTCTCTATGAGAACTGTGGATTACCGTAATGATTGGGACGGATTTCAGCCTGCAATTCGCGCAGTACTGTGCGAAAAATGAGGCGAGATACGTCCCAAAATAAGCCGTGTGAACATAGCCTTATGCTTACTCACTTTCAAACAGTTTAGGTAAGTGAAAACAGCTTACTGCTAATAAAGGCAGTGTAATTGGAGCACAGTTAAAACTGCGCTGTGTGAAAACAGCCTTAAGAAGAAGTGCAATGTCTAGTTTTTTTTTAAGCAGTAACAGTGTTAACCCAGTTTTAGGGCTCCCATAGCATTTTTTTTGTTGTGTTTTTCAACTGCTTCAAAAACATGGTCTTCAAATTAAACCCCCCCCCCCCCACTTGTATTTTAAATTTGTAACAAAAGGTGTCATCTACATTAAAGGGGTTGTCTCATCTCACCGTTTCATAGAGCAAAGCAGCAGGATTCCACTCATGCATCCCGTCACTTCCTGGTGAAGCCGTCTGTAACTAGCATATGAGCTCTGTGTATTCAGTCTTCTGCTATTGAGATAAACAATCTTCTGCTCCCAAATCCAAAGAACCTGGAGACCTAAAGTAAACAGTAGTAATTATTGTCTTTTGTCTGAAAGATCAGATAAATCCCTGCTCTCAGATAAGACAAACAGCAGGGGAGAACAAACAGGTCCCTCACTAGAGAAACTAGAAAGCCCTCAGGGGATAAAATCACTTGTAGCTCCTCAACAAAAAAAGCACAAAGTAATCTATTTGGAAAACGTCTTCATTTACTGTGCCCTACATGTTGAAAACTACTCTTTGTAGTGAGACAACCCCTTTAAATTTGCTTTCTTTTTTTTTTCTACCTGTATCAAAAAGTGTGAACCCAGCCGAGTGGTCTGCAAGACTATAGTCAATTACTTATCGGCAGCACCTTCCCAAACCACGTAGGAAACAAAGGAGATTGCTGTTACAGGCAGTGTCACTACTGCTCTAGGAAAATGGCACAATGTGAAAAGTGTGTTTGAATGAGGAAACCAGTGCGTTCGGCACCAACTTCAGCACTTGCAGAATGAGGATACAACGCACTGCCTGGGGCACATTTCTGCCTCCTACACTTTAGTATTTGATGGCGTGCGAATATCACCAAGAACTATTGTCAATTCTTTGCAGCAGCGGAAAGTAGGTGCCGACAAATACTCCAGTAACCAGGGCTGTGGAGTCGGCAAGCCGAAGCCCCGACTCCTCAATTTCCCAAACCTCCGACTCCCTCATACACGGCGCATGTTTAAGGGATAACTTTACTGTAGTAAAATGGTAACATCCGGCTGTTTATCACCTTATGATACAATAATCAAGCTATTTAGGTAGAACAGACACTGACAAGCAAAAGGGTAACAATGTTTTGAACACTTGTGGGTAGAGTTGAAGAAAAAGCTGTATTTGTATCCAAGTCCAGTCTGCACCAACATTGGGAACGTGTAGAAGAGACCTGGGACCAGATTTTGGTCAAGACATGCTTGAATCTGATTCAGAGCCCAGAAGGATTCAGCCAGTATTGAAAACCAAAAGGTGGATTTACCAAATACTAACAAAATAATACAAATTAACACTTTGATTTTTAGGAGCAACAGTAACAATGCAGTTACAGGAAAGAATCTGCAGAACTAAGCAGATGCTAAATACTTGCAAGTCAAATTTATGTATAAGATCGGTAAGATGACTGTATATAAAATGACAGTAGCCTCATGTACAAAGCAGTAGGGGATGGAGAGATATGGAGCCTGAAAGTCACAAGTTCAAACCATTGTTACCCTTTTGCTTGTCTGTGTAAAATATATTTATTGGTTATGGCTTTAGGACACAAAAAAAAATTGTAAATATGCAAAACACTGCAGGAACATTTGTGGAGTCTCTGAATTTGTTCTGAGAAATAGTATTGCTTACACCAGATCCTATACATGACCTCACATCTGATCTCATTATTTCCAGGCTAGAGAACGGCCTCTCTACACTAACTTGGGTTGGGGGGCAAAGCAGGTGACCACAGGGGCAACATCTCTAACAATGTCAGGGTATAAAGGAATTGCTTCAGCCACAGTCAGTTTTGCTGATTGGTTAAACTCTTCTACTTCTTTGAAAACAGGTGAAAAATTTTGCTGAACTCTGTTTGCCCTGGGAGCAGAATCTTTTCCCCTGGGGCAGCGCTTTGCCTGCTCCATGTCATCAATTACACTTCTCATGTGATGAGGCTGAAGATATGGGAGCAGTAGCACTGGCCGCACCCAATTCCTCTTGCTCTTTGCATCGAACTAACTTATTATATATTTCGGGAGTCGGTCCATTTTATGACGACTCCGACTCCACAGCCCTGCCAGTAACATGATCCTAGTCTAAACCACAATGCTGATTTCACATGGAAGTCTATGGGCAAGTGGTCAAAGTCATTTTAGATGCTTATTTAGGGGTGTGAAATATGCCCCAAAAGACGGGTGAAATCATCCCCTTAGGCCGAGCAGGGAAGCAGCCATGTAGGTAGCTGCATAAAACAAACCCTTCCGATCTCACACTGCTGTGCCAGGATAGGCCTCAGTTTTAGGACTGGTGCTGGGTCTGTGGCAAATGCCTGCAGGGCGAGTTATTCGTGTTAATGGGTGCGGCTGCATTGACTCCTCAGGTGAGGATCTGTGCACACAGCTATAATCTGGCCACAAGCCTCACGTCTGTGGTTACTTCAGGGGAATTGGTCAAGTAATCCAGACCACCTGCTAATCCAGCATCTGTCCAACCACACAAGTGCTGGATAAGTGGAAGTCCACGACGACCATCAGGTACCAGACCAGCACTCGGATAAAGGTCATGTGACCTCATTGTGCTTTATGCTGTTGTACACTGGACAGTACATACATAAGTGACTGCTCAGTCACCTAGAGGAGCGCAGCGGCCGTACCTGTGCAGCACAATCATGTGACTCCTGTTTGCTTCTCTGGGGTCTGGCAGGCAGCCAGAGCCTGAAGAATGTCCTTCAAGAAGAGCAGCTCAGTGACTGCAGCTCCAGCCCACCCGCGACTGCAGAGACAAGGTGAGGGCTACACATAGGAACAAGGGAGCACAGGAGGACCCAACACCCCATAGTGCAACAGAGGTCACCGTGCAAGCTGACCAGGACTCCCATACTGCAACAGAGGTCACCGTGCAAGCTGACCAGGACTCCCATACTGCAACAGAGGTCACCGTGCAAGCTGACCAGGACTCCCATACTGCAACAGAGGTCACCGTGCAAGCTGACCAGGACTCCCATAATGCAAGAGAGGTCACCGTGCAAGCTGACCAGGACTCCCATACTGCAACAGAGGTCACCGTGCAAGCTGACCAGGACTCCCATACTGCAACAGAGGTCACCGTGCAAGCTGACCAGGACTCCCATACTGCAACAGAGGTCCACGTGCAAGCTGACCAGGACTCCCATACTGCAACAGAGGTCACCGTGCAAGCTGAACCAGGACTCCCATACTGCAAGAGAGGTCACCGTGCAAGCTGACCAGGACTCCCATAATGCAAGAGAGGTCACCGTGCAAGCTGACCAGGACTCCCATACTGCAACAGAGGTCACCGTGCAAGCTGACCAGGACTCCCATACTGCAACAGAGGTCACCGTGCAAGCTGACCAGGACACCCATACTGCAACAGAGGTCACCGTGCAAGCTGTCCAGGTCTCCCATACTGCAAGAGAGGTCACCGTGCAAGCTGACCAGGACTCCCATACTGCAACAGAGGTCACCGTGCAAGCTGACCAGGACTCCCATACTGCAACAGAGGTCACCGGGCAAGCTGACCAGGACTCCCATACTGCAACAGAGGTCACCGTGCAATCTGACCAGGACTCCCATACTGCAACAGAGGTCACCGTGCAATCTGACCAGGACTCCCATACTGCAACAGAGGTCACGTGCAATCTGACCAGGACTCACCATACTGCAACATGAGTGTCACCGTGCAATCTGACCAGGACTCCCATGACTGCAACAGAGTCACCGTGCAATGCTGACCAGGACTCCCCATACTGCAACAGAGGTCACCGTGCAAGCTGACAGGACATCCCATACTGCAACAGAGGTCACCGGGCAAGCTAACCAGGACTCCCATACTGCAACAGAGGTCACCGGGCAAGCTAACCAGGACTCCCATACTGCAACAGAGGTCACCGTGCAAGCTGACCAGGACTCCCATGCTGCAACAGAGGTCATAGCGACTCCAGAGCCAAGGTTAGGGCTACACACAGGAACAAGGGAGCACAGGAGGACCCCCAACGCAGGATGACCCAACACCCCATAATGCAACAGAGGTCACCGTGCATGCTGACAAGGACTCCCATGAACCCCCATAACGCAACAGAGGTCACCCTGCAATCTGACCAGGACTCACATATTGTCCCATAGCCCCATATCCTGTACAGAGACCCCCAATTCCCACACGCTCGCCACAGTTTACAGAACTACAGCTCCCAGCATGCCCTGAGACTGCAGAGTACACTGCCCACCACCTCAGTGCCACAGAACAGATTATTTTTGCAGCAGATTAGCATCTCTCTTACACAGACATTAAACCCACAGCAGAACAAACCTGAGCAATAGCAACACCCATATCCCCATTGAAGTCAATGGGATGCACATTACACTGTGAAATATCTCATCTTCGTAAAAAAACAGCACCACATCCTTCCACAGGTCAGACGTGGTATTACAGCTGCGCTGCATTCATCTCCGTGCAGCTGAGCCGCAATACCAGACAACCCATGAGAGGGGCGGCACCACTTCTGGATTAGAGCAGCCACATTCTCCCAATCCTGGACAATCCCTTTAAGAAAAGATTGGCCACTTTACAATATATTGTGTTTCAATCTAGTCAACATCTGTTTGCAGTGTTTGAATAGGAAGATTGTGTTTACATCCAGAAGCAGACAATCTATACAGGCCTTAAAGGGAATCTAATTTTTTTTATTTTTTATTAAATCAAGCCCCTGATCCATATGCTTTTCCTCTCAGTCGTTTTTATTTCCTGATTGAAGATTTCTGTATTCGGCCGTCTATATTACGTTTTGGGGAAGACATTTCTTGCTTGCACTGCTTTAACAGCAGTCAGAGAGATACATTACAGCAGCTTCATGCACATAGGATTCTTAAGACAGATTCTGTCCCATGGACTTGTATAGGAGAGTTTTCACTGTGAAGGGAGGGGAGAGGGGGAGCTGTGACATCTCCTCTTGTGACTGGTGGATTCTGTGTTATCTGTACACAATGGTGTCTCCTTTCAGTTTGACCCTCTTTGTGCTGATAATGAGCACACTGCTGAAAAGCTCTCTAAACAGAGCAGGAAGTGTTAGACGATTATTACGCCTAGTGGCCAAAGTGAGAATTGCAGAGCAGAATTAAAAATATTGAAAGTGATATGAGAAATTAAAAAAACACAACCAAAAATTCCTACAAAATGTGTTTAACATAAAAGTGTGAGTTAAACAATAAGTCATTTTTTTGATGACACCTTCCCTTTAAAGTATATATAGGCTTTGGTATGTATGCAACACTGGAAGGTCCACCAGCTTTGTAGAGACCAAATGCAATTCCTTTCAGAAACCTCAAAAACGTCCGGCACCGCCTGAATTAAAAATCCTTCTTTTATTTCATATTAAAAGCAAGTACAAATATGCAGGTAAAAAACGGCTATAATCCGCGCTTAAGGCAACAAGAACGCCCTTGTTCACAGCTTGCTCGCTCTAATACAATGAAATTTAGAAGCAGACCCACTTTCCTAACTCCCCCCTTAACTTCAGGTGGTTCTCCAATTTGTCAACCCTTAGGATATGTTCACACGGCTTATTTTGCATCGTATTTCGGCGCGTATTGCGTGAATATATGCGGCAAAAATGCACGCTGCAATAAAGGTAATTCATAGCTCTCTGAGAGCGTCGTCTCCCCGCGCGTACAATATGATCGTATCGTACACCCGGGGAGAGAAGGGGCAAGTCAATTGTTTGTGCCGATAAGGCGCATGCCAATGGGGACGCCCCCCCCCCCTGTGCAATTTCCAAGACACCCGGCGTATTATGGCACATACAGTACACCGTGTGAACATACTCCATTACAGAAATGTTAATGGTTAACAAATTGGAGAACCACCCAGAATTAAGGGGGAGTTAGGGTGCTTCCACACAGTGCGTTTTTTGGGCAGGAAAGCACAGGAATTAATGCTGTACATTACCGCACAAAAAAAAAGGCATAAAAAAACCGCATAAAAAACGCACTGTGAAAAGCACCCTTAGGAAAGCAGGTTTGCTCTTAAATTTCACTGTTGTATGAAAACGATTATGCTGTGAACAAGTGATTTTTGTTGCCTGAAACACGCAAGCGTGGATAATAGCCTTTTTACCTGCATATTTGGACTCCTGTTTAATAGGAAATTAAAGAAGCATTAATTCAGACAGTCCCCTACGTTTGAGGTTTCTACACAGGCCTTATACTTGCTTTAAAGGGGTTGTCTCATCTCAAAGTTTCACAGGATGCATGAATGAAATAATGCTGCTTGGCTCTGTCACTTCCTGGTCAAGCTGTCTGTAATTAGCATATGAGCTCCTTGTGTTCAGACTTAATTAGATAAATCTCCTGCTGTCAGGAACAGGGAAGCTTCTGAGCTCAAGTAAACAGCAGTAATTAGGGTCTTTGTCTGAAAGATCAGATAACACAAGCTCACTGCCTGCAGTTCTGTGCTGCCAAAGCCTGTGTGATGAGGTCACTCCCTGTTATCAGAGAGAACAAACAGCAGGCAAAAGTACACAGGGCGGTCACTTTGGAAACTAGAGAGCTCAGAAGGTGATAAAATCACTTGTAGCTCCTCAATAAGAAAAAAAAATAATGAACAAAAACAATATATTTGTAAAAGGTCTTCATTTAGGGTGCGTCCCCACGGCAAGGGACGAATACCGGACGGTTTATTATTATTATTAATAAGTATTTTAAAGCGCCATTGATTCCAGGGCGCTGTACATTCGAGGGGGTTACATACATTACATAAGTCAAACGAGTCCAGTGATAAGGGATAATGACAATTGGCAAGACAGAGGGAGAGAGGGCCCTGCCCGCGAGGGCTTACAATCTACAAGGAGGGGGAAAGAGACAGGAGGTGAGGGGCAGACATGTCTGTGGAGGAAGTAGTGACAACAGGTTAGTGTAGGTTATAGGCTCCTGAAGAGATGGGTTTTCAGGCTGCTTTTGCAGCTGGTGAAAGTGGGGGAGAGTCTGATGTGTTGGGGCAGTGAGTTCCAGAGAATGGGTGAAGCACGAGAGAAGTCTTGGAGACGGTTGTGTGAGGAGCTGATACAGAGGGAGAGCAGAGGAGAAGGTCCTGGAGGCGCGGAGCTAGTTGGCAATTAGGGCAGAGCTGGAGGGAGGGGAGAGGTCATGGAGAGCCTTGTCGGTCATGGTTCGTAACTGGAAATGAATTTATCCGACCGGTATTTGTCCTGTTTTGCGGCCATCCCCACGGCCGCCGAGGGGGAGAGGGGGCGGCTTCTCCATGATGAGCGGAGAAAAGATCACTGACTATCTGGTGTTTATAGAATTAGTGTATTGATTTGAATTATATTTAATAAAGATTACATTTTAGAAGTGTTGATTTGCTAGTTCTTTTTCAGTGATTTTTATGAGCGGAGAAAAGCCCTCCCCCTTCACTTGCACATATTCCGTCCGAAAACCGGATGGAAGAATGTGCAAGTATAGTGTCTCTCGGGCAGCCTGCGGGCGGAAAACCCGTACAGTGGGGACTGCTGAACGGGTTTTCCATAGAGCACCACTGTGCTCATTTTCGGCCGGTTTTTCAGACTGTCTAAAAAACCGCCGAAAACCCGTGCCGTGGGGACATGCCATTACTGGTCCCTACATGTTGAAAGCTAATCTTTGTAGTGAGACAACCCCTTTAAAGGGATGTTTCATCAGCGCAGGTCAGATCATAAGGCTATGTCTGCACGGCAATGTTAGACGGTATGTTAACATCGCTGGACTGCAGTCGGATTTCGGCCGGCCCAGTACATAGAAGTGTACTACAATCCAGCATGGATTTCTATTGAGAAATATGGGGGATGGTTTACAGGAGGATTTTAGCACATTCTAAATACTGAAGCCACTAAAAATCAGACCAGTGCTGGCAGCCTATCAGGTGAGATAGAACAGGTCTGTAGCTATAGTGACCAGTGCTGGCAGCCTATCAGGAGAGATCAAACAGGTCTGTAGCTATAGTTACCTGAGGAGCTGATGCAGCCCATACAAGAGGGGATATGTAGGAATAGTTAGGACACTGTTAATGGACACATATTGCAAAGTGACTTGTTTTTGCAAGATCTTGAACATAAAAAGTAATCCTTGTAGTGAGACAACCCCTTTAAGCTGCCACCACATCCAACATGAAGCTTTAGGATGTGACTACAGCTGCCAGCATCCTCTGCTTGTTCAGGATCCAGAGCTCATCCTGCTGACATTCTTGAGCAGGCATCCTCAAACTGCGGCCCTCCAGCTGTTGGGAAACTACAACTCCCATCATTCCTACTGTTATAGATTATATAAATGCATGATGGGAGTTGTAGTTTCCCAACAGCTGGAGGGCCGCAGTTTGAGGATGCCTGTTCTTGAGGCTCACAGTCATGCAAGAAGATAGGCAAGGGGGAGAGAAGCTCACTGTCCTCCCCTAACACTATGGACATTCAGTTTTACCTATTAGGACGTCTGACAAGCTTACTGACTGTTTCCGATAGGAACCAGCTGAAGTGCGAATGCAACTCTGAAGTATAAAGAAGACTGCACAGTGAAGCCGATTTATAAATGTCTTCCATGCGGATTCATGGAAGGACAATTCATAGTGGATTAGAGCGTTAGCCTTGTGGACAAGATCAAGGAAACCTGAAGCAGCGGAACTGAAAAACTAACGATCCACAGAAGCTTCTGTTACTAAATGTTCAGATTATGCCCATTAACGTCAAATGGGAAGGCAAACATGCACCAGAGCAAGTCAGTCCTGGATGTAATGTGACTGCACCAGCAGAATAGTGAGTGCAGCTCTGGAGTATAGTACAGGACGTAACTCCGCATCAGTACAGGATAAGTAATGTGTGTACAGTGACTGCACCAGCAGAATAGTGAACACAGCTCTGGAGTATAATACAGGATGTAACTCAGGATTAGTACAGGATAAGTAATGTATGTACACAGTGACTGCACCAGCAGAATAGTGAGTGCAGCTCTGGAGTATAATACAGGATGTAACTCAGGATCAGTACAGGATAAGAAAATGTATGTATACAGTGATGCACCAGCAGAATAGTGAGTGCAGCTCTGGAGTATAATACGGATGAAAACTCAGGATCAGTACAGGATAAGTAATGTATGTAAAAGTGACTGCACCAGCAGAATATGGTGCAGCTCTGGAGGATAATACAGGATGTAACTCAGGATCAGTACAGATAAGTAATGTATGTACAGTGACTGCACCAGCAGAATAGTGAGTGCAGCTCTGAGGTATAATACAGGATGTAACTCAGGATCAGTACAGGATAAGTAATGTATGTACAGTGACTGCACCAGCAGAATAGTGAGTGCAGCTCTGGAGTATAATACAGATGTAACTCAGGATAGTAATGAAATGTACACAGTGACTGCACCAGCAGAATAGTGAGGTGCAGCTCTGGAGTATAATACAGGATGTAACTCAGGATCTGTACAGGATAAGTAATGTATGTACACAGTGACTGCACCAGCAGAATAGTGAGGCAGCTCGGGGAGTATAATACAGGATGTAACTCAGGATCAGTACAGGATAAGTAATGTATGTACAGTGACTGCACCAGCAAAATAGTGAGTGCAGCTCGGGAAAGATAATACAGGATGTAACTCAGGATCTGTACAGGATAGTAATGTATGTACACAGTGACTGCACCAGCAGAATAGTGAGTGCAGCTCTGGAGGATAATACAGGATGTAACTCAGGATCTGTACAGGATAAGTAATGTATGTACAGTGACTGCACCAGCAGAATAGTGAGTGCAGCTCTGGAGGATAATACAGGATGTAACTCAGGATCAGTACATGATAATAAATGTATGGACAGTGACTGCACCAGCAAATAGTGAGTGCAGCTCTGGGGATAATACGGGATGTAACTCAGGATCAGTACAGGATAAGTAATGTATGTACAGTGACTGCACCAGCAGAATATGAGTGCAGCTCTGGAGTATAATACAGGATGTAACTCAGGATCAGTACAGGATAAGAAAATGTATGTACACAGGGGACTGCACCAGCAGAATAGTGAGTGCAGCTCTGGGTATAATACAGGATGTAACTCAGGATCAGTACAGGTTTAAGTAATGTATGTACAGGGGACTGCACCAGCAGAATAGTGAGTGCAGCTCTGGAGGATAATACAGGATGTAACTTAGCATAAAAAAACTGTACGTTTACAGTGTGTTGAGTTTTTGGATCCGTCTATTGGACCCAAACACGCATCTAGATGTGCAATGTGAGTTACATTCCCTTCAATGTAAAACATGCACCGGCGTTCAGACAAGCGATTGCCGATGCGTCTTTCGGATCCTTTCAGCGCAGCAGGAGCCCTATTTAAAACTATAGGGTGCGATCCTGCTGCAGCGAAACCCGCACCTGTATGTTGGATGCGTTTTGGATCTGATTGACGCAGCACTTCCGAATGTGATTTTTTTAATACCAAAATGCAGTGTGAACATTCCCTAATGTACAGTTACCCTGTATTGTACACATGCAACATAATTAGAAAGCTAAACCTTGGCAGTTTCTCCTCTATATAAACCACAGGTGACTTTCAAACACTTGTACGTGGATTTAAAGAGTCGATGTCCTCACTCATTCTGAGCACAACTTATGAGTTTACAAAGAACTATATAGAAGTGGACAGAGCCGCGGGCAGACTGCAACCTTATTACATCACATCTTTATAAGTCTATTGTAGCAATGAAACCCTGACAAATAGAGAACAGCCAGACACAGGTCATGACCTTCAGGAGATGGTGTCGCCTCCTACAATGTGGGGCAGATCGGCCTCTATCAAAGCATCACACCCCCTCCCTCATAGGTTATACATTGTTACACAGAATGTACAAGAAAAAGTGATACAGAACTGATGTCTACATGTATTCCTGCTCCCCCTCAGCACGATAGTAAAGCTCGAAGCCCAAGCGAAGGCCCCTGTGGCCAGAGGTCTGCACTGTATATACTAATACATGCAGGAGGATCAGTCCCTGCAGAGAATATACAGAGTGACTACAGTGGTCTGCATGCTACACAATAATAGATGCAGAAGTATTATTGCCCCTCTAGCCACATATAGTGACCAGAGATCTCGCCCCGCTCTCCATACCCCCGGCTCTAGAGCTCTCCCCGCTCTCCATACCCCCCGGCTCTAGAGCTCTCCCCGCTCTCCATGCCCCCCGGCTCTAGAGCGCCCCCAGCTCTCCATACCCCCCCGGCTCTAGGGCGCCCCCAGCTCTCCATGCCCCCCCGGCTCTAGAGCTCTCCCCGCTCTCCATACCCCCCGGCTCTAGAGCTCTCCCCGCTCTCCATACCCCCCGGCTCTAGGGCGCCCCCAGCTCTCCCTGCCCCCCCGGCTCTTGAGCGCCCCCAGCTCTCCATGCCCCCCGGCTCTAGAGCGCCCCCAGCTCTCCATGCCCCCCGGCTCTAGAGCGCCCCCAGCTCTCCATGCCCCCCGGCTCTAGAGCGCCCCCAGCTCTCCATGCCCCCCGGCTCTAGAGCGCCCCCCGCTCTCCATGCCCCCCGGCTTAGAGCGCCCCCAGCTCTCCATGCCCCCCGGCTCTAGAGCGCCCCCAGCTCTCCATGCCCCCGGCTCTAGAGCGCCCCCAGCTCTCCATGCCCCCGGCTCTAGAGCGCCCCCAGCTCTCCATGCCCCGGCTCTAGAGCTCTCCCAGCTCTCCATGCCCCGGCTCTAGATCTCTCCCAGCTCTCCATTCCCCGGCTCTAGAGCTCTCCCCGCTCTCCATACCCCCCGGCTCTAGAGCTCTCCCCGCTCTCCATACCCCCCGGCTCTAGAGCTCTCCCCGCTCTCCATACCCCCCGGCTCTAGAGCTCTCCCCGCTCTCTATACCCACTAATCCGGCGGAGCTCCCTCCAGCGATGCTGTCTCAGGGTCCCTGCACACTGCATCGGGGCCACAGACCTCGGGAGAAGTTTGTGACCTCCAGGAGTTGAGGAAGTTGCCGGCGCTGCTCAGCCCCGCGGGGGCAGCAGGAGGAGGCCCGGCGCAGGGTGACTGGGCTGCCAGCAGAGGGCGCCCCTTAGTGACCCCCCCAGGCTGGGTGGCTGCCCCCTCCTGAGTAGCAGCTACCCCGCCGGCTCCTAGTGCCCGTGCGCCAGCAGCCACTGACCTGTATCCGGGACTCTGCCCGTCCGGCGTCCGCCACCAACAGCTGAACACTGTCTACCGGAAGCGGAGAGGTTACAGTGTAACCCTGAAAAATACTTCCCTGCTGCTTCCAGCCACGCCCACCTTCACTCTGGTAGCCAATCCCTGCGCCGGAAGCTCCACCAATCGCAGCGCGCGTCTTTCCAGACGTCAGCGGGACGCGGCTTTTGATTGGCTGCTCTGGATTCAAGAGCGATAGCTTCAGGTTAAAGGTTTGTCTTCAAGACAGACGCCATTTTGTTGGCGCTCAATGGTTGACCTGGGAATGACAGGAGTGAGGTGACTGCTAGGAAAGTGAGGATTTGTAACTTCTTATTAGACCACAGTTACTTTCTAGTGTCTAAAAAGCTTCTCGTATCTAAAGAGAAGTCACTTCAGCACTTTACATGTCTTGCTTGCAAGGAGTTTTTTTTTAATGTTACGTTTGACCTAGAAAAACTGGGTGACAACCAATATGGCTGACAATAAAACTGGGTGACAACCAATATGGCTGCCAGTGCAGCTATCTCAAGGTGACTCAGCTGTGCCCCTAGGTTTTGGGAATTCAGAGGTGTTTTCATTAAAGGGAATGTGTCATCAAAAAATGACTTATTGTTTAACTCACATTTTTATGTTAAACACATTTTTTAGGAATTTTTGGTTATGTTTTTTTTTTAATTTTCCAGATCACTTTCAATTTTTTTTTTAATAATTCCTAAATCCTGTAGTTTTCACTTTGGCCACTAAGCCTAATAATCGTCTGACACTTCCTGTTCTGTTTAGAGAGCTTTTCAGCAGTCGGCTCATTATCAGCACAAAGAGGGTCAAACTGAAAGGAGACACCATTGTGTACAGATAACACAGGATCCTCCGGTCACAAGAGGAGATGTCACCGCTCCCCCTCTCCCCTCCCTTCACAGTGAAAACTCTCCTATACAATCTATGGGACAAAAAAACTTTCAAAAGAACCCTAGGGGCAGAGGCTCTGTAAGCATCCTCTGACTGCTTTAAAGCAGTGCAAGCAAGAATGTCTTCCCCACAACTATATGGGGCTAAAAGAGAAATCTACAACGGGAAAAAAACCCACGGCTAAAGGAAAAGAATATGGATCGGGGCTTATTTAATAAGAAAAAAAAAAAAATTGGAAAACCGTTTCTCTTTAAGAGGCTGATTTTCTTGACATTCAGGAGTCTAGGAAAACAGGGTGACAACTGGTGGGAGCGGGTAAGGTGGTCACCCGGCCTTCCTGAAGCAGATTAGACAGCGACCCAGAATTTATAACACTTTAAAGGCGTGTCTGGCCCTTTAAATTTTGTTTAGAAACAGCTCAGAGGTTTGTAAGATGATAAAAAAGCCATACTCCCCTTCCGACCCCCCTCTGCTCCCGTTCCAGTGTCAACGAGGTTACAGTGCTTTAAGCACTACGTTCTTATTGATGTGTCATGATTTGGATCAGGGGCGTTGCTAGGGTCCTAAAACATCCGGGGCTGGGGCCCCTTTGTGTTTTTCGGGGTAGGGCGGGTTCACGACTTTTTCACGCCTTTCATTGTGAACTGTGGATGTTTTTTTTACGGGAAAAACCTTGTGTTCCTGTACTAATTTTCTGCACACCCCCACAGATCCCCCTCTCCTCAGCAATCATGTACAGTAAAAATCACCAATGACAAATTTACTTTTCAGAACTTCTCACCTTCATAGACAATACCCCTAAACAGTCAACCAAATATCACCTAAAAATGGGGCAAAAACTCCAGACAAGTGATTGTTACTAAAACCCTCCTACAAAACCAAACCCCAAAAATATTACTACATAAGGGTAAATAATCCTGCCAGACCCCCCAGTGACTACACTCTGAAACATATACCCCCATATAGTGACCATATAGTGGTAGTTACTAGTTGTAAAAAAAACGCTTGCAACATAAAGGATTAACCCTGCAGTTACATTTAGTGACTTTACCGGGACGTCTTTTCTGATCAGCGTCGTTTACCTTCCCCTTCTCTTCCCATCCGGTTCACACCTTCTTCTGATTGCTCCCGGCCAAAACTCGTCCCTGAGGATTTGACACAAAAATCTTAGAATCCCCCCATTTCCAAACAGCTCCTTTAATTTTAGTAAAGCAGTCCCCCCCATTAGGTTTAAAAGGGGTACTGAAGCATATTGGGGGCCCCCAGAAGGTATATGGGGCCCAGGGGAGGTATAAGGGGCCACAGGCAGGTATATGGGGGGCACAGGCATATATAGGGCACTGAGGCGTATAAAGGGGCCCAAGAAGGTATTATGGGGGACGAGGCAGAAAAAAGGGGCATGAGGAGAAAATGGGGCCACAGGCGGAATGGGCCCCAGGCGGGTATGGGGGCACAGGGAGGGTATGGGGGCCACAGGCAGGCATTATAGGGGCACAGGCAGTTATGGGGGGCCCCAGGGGGATATGGGGCCACAGGCAGATTATGGGGCACAGGCAGTATAGGGGGCCACAGGCAGGGATATGGGGCACAGGCAGTATTGGGGGGGCCCGGCAGTATATGGGGCACAGGCAGTAAAGGGGCACAGGCAGGAAATTTTAGGGGGACAGGCAGTATATAGGGGGCCACAGACAGGGGTAAGGGCCACAGGGAGGGAAATAGGGGCCACAGGCAGGGGTATGGGGGCCACAGGCAGGCATTATAGGGGCACAGGCAGTATATGGGGGCCACAGGCAGGCATTATAGGGGCACAGGCAGTATATAGGGGCACTGAAGCAGGTAAATGCTTTAAAAATAACAACATTCATACTCACCTTAACTCCCCCAGCGAGCGCTCTCTGTCCTCTTCAGTCCGCGATCCTCCGGCAGCTCCTTGGGCACACGGCCTATGACGCGCTGTGCGCCCGAGGAGAGGCAGCGTCGCGATGACATCACATCATAGCGACCCAGCCCGCTGAGGCCCACGGGGCCGCGGCGGGTCCTCAGCGCTGTGAGGACCCGGCGGCCCCGCAGTGTCGGACCCAGAGCCGGTCCGACACTGTCTGCAGGGGCAGGGAGCGCTCGCTCTCTGCTCCGCAGAAGCCCGCAGCTGCATGTGCGTCCAGCGACCGCACATGCAGCTGAAGGGCCAGTCGGTGCTCCAAGCCCACGGCAGCGGCCTGGAGCCCGGGTGACTCGGGGGAACAGGGAGTTTTATTCGGAGCCCGAGCCCCGAATAAAACAGCCTAGCGACGCCCCTGATTTGGATATGATAAAGTTTGCCCGTTTCATGCAAGTGCCGGATTTGGGTGTTACCTGCTTCACAAGCACTGAATGCAAGTTGGACCGAGTGCACCTGGGATCAGTTCAAAGATAATAAAAAAAGCCATACTCTCCTTCTGACCAACCACTGCTCCCATTCCAATGTCACCCTGTGGTGTCACAAGAGAGAAGAGAACGCCAGTGACCTAGAAGAGCATCAGGACCGTATATATATTGTAACGCTTTGCTCACATTTCAGCCACCATCTTGGACCAGCTCTGGGGGTTTTAGCTCGCGGAATCGCCGTCTCTGGTAAACGGATAATGGCACTCCAACACAGGGTTCAGTTTGAACCTGGCCTTAGCCAGCTTTATTTCACCGAGCACAGGGTACAGGTACAGTAGTCACACAAACAAAACCATAAACATAAATCCTCAGCCTTCTGGCCACTAACTATACCTCTAGAGACCCTCACTACCGTGGTCTGGATCTAACACCCAGTACTACCAAAACACATACTCTCAGTCCAGTACACTCTACAGGCTTCCCTCAAGCCTCTTGGGGGCGAGAGCCTCTCCTCAGTTCTGCTGCTCCAAACTACCAGGTAGCAACCACGCCCCCTGATCATCTGTAGTAGGAGGCCCTTAAAAGGTCTCCAGAGACCTACCAAAACCCCGTCCTGGAACGTGGGGACGGCCTCCCACCCAACACTGTGACCATCCCGGGAAAGGCAACCCATCACTAGCCGCACAGCAGCCATACTAGCTACAAATGTCAGTAACCTATGGTTACTGACGCTAAATGGTTGCCTTCCCCCACCGAAACCAGGTTTTTTGGTGGCACATCGGCAGCAAGTCTCCAGCTGTTGGCCCCCTAGTGGCAGAACCCTGCGACCACCTGAGGTTGCTCTGCCACTACACACACACACATATATATATATATATAAATATATATATAAATATATATATATATATATATATATATATATATATATATTAACTGACGGACATCCCCTTTAATAATGGAGGACCATTCAGGGTCGCAGAGACTCGAGTACTCAATATATACTCCCAGAGAAGTTGCAGTTGGCTCGGAATACTCTGTAATGATCACTGAGGGTCGACCAGTGTCAGGAGACCCCATTACTTGGTATTTACCCCTGGACAAGCTGCGGTAGGCTGGATGTCCCCTTTAATGATCACTGAGGATCGACCACTGTCCAGTTTTAAGAGATCCCATTACTTAGTATTTACCCCTGGAGAAGCTGCGTGGTGCTGGATGTCAACTTTCATATTTGAGGGTCACTGAGGGTCGACCAGTGTCCAGTATCCGGAGACCTCATTACTCAATATTTATCCCCAGAGAAGTTGCAGTGGGCTGGACATCTCCTTTAATGATCAGTGAGGGTCGACCAGTGTCCAGTTTCAGGAGACCCCATTACTTAGTATTTACCCCCAGAGAAGCTGCAGCGGGCCAGACATGCCCTTTAATATTGAAGGACCTGTTTTCAGGAGACTCCATTAATCAGTTTTTACAGGCAGGGAATCTGTGGAAGCCCACATGCCTCCCCTCTAAGATCATAGAATCACTTGGGGTCGACAAAAGTTTAGATTGAGGAGACCCCATTACTCAGTTTTCACTCCTTGGGAACTTGTAGCGGGCCAGACATCCTGTTTCATAGTGTAGGACCACTCAGGGTTGATGAAAGTCCAGGTTCAGGAGACTCCAAAACTCAGTTTTTACCCCCAGGGAAGTTGCGGCGTGCTGGACATCCCCTTTAATAGTTGAGGATCACTGAGGGTTGACCAGTGTCCAGTTTCAGGAGACCTCATTACTCAATATTTTCCCCCAGAGAAGCTGCAGCGGGCCAGACATGCCCTTTAATATTGAAGGACCGGTTTCAGGAGACTCCATTAATCAGTTTTTACTGCCAGGGAGTCTGCAAAAGGCCACATGCATCCCCTTTAAGATTATACGAAAGTTTAGATTGAGGAGACCCCAGGACTCAGTTTTTACTCCTGGGGAATTTGTAGTGGGCCAGACATCCTGTTTAATAGAGTAGGACTACTCAGGGTCGATGAAAGTTCAGTTTCAGGAGACCCCAGTACTCCATATTTACCCCCTCAGAGGTTGCAGAGGGCCAGACATCCCCTTTAAGAAGGGGACCATCCTCAAATGGAAGGTGGAGGAGCGCAAGGTCTCTAACATCCTCCAGCTCCGTGATGTCATCATAGAGGAGGGAAGAGGATTCCATTGACTGCAACCTGTGAAGATCTAGTGGCCTCCATGAGAGTTACGGCAGTGCTGGAAAATAATAGTGGACACACAAACTATTGAGACTTTGGCCACAATTTGTCCATTGTCACTTAGGGGTGTACTCACTTTTGTTGTCACTTAGGGGTGTCCTCACTTTTGTTGCCAGTGGTTTAGACATTGATGGCTGTTTGTTGAGTTATTTTGAGGGCACCAAATTTACACTGTTATACAAGCCATACACTGACTACTTTACATTGTATCAAAGTGTTATATCTTCAGTGTTGTCCCATGAAAAGATATAAAACAATATTTACAAATATGTGAGGGGTGTACTTACTTTTGTGAGATATTGTGTATGTATAGAAATTGGAAGAACAAAATAAACTTTGAGCAGTTCCTTGAAAGCTAAAATGTCTCGCTACAAAGAATAGATTTAAAGATGTAGTGAACACTAAATGAAGACGTTTTCCAAATATATTGCGTTGTTCATCTTTTTTTGTTAAGGAGCTACAAGTGATTTTATCACCTTCTGAGGGCTCTCAGGTTTCCCAAGCGATCGACCTATGTACTCCTTCTCCCCTGCTGTTTGTTCTATCAGATAGCAGGGAGTCAAGTCATCACACAGGTCACAGCCAGCAGTGAAAGCTTATGTGTTATCTGATCTTTCAGACAAAAGACACTAATTACTCTACTGTTTACATTAGCTCAGAAGCTTCTCCAGACCTCAGAGAAGGTAATTTAGCTAAATTAGACTGATAAACAGAGAAGTCTGAATACACGGAGCTCATATGCTAATTACAGACAGTTTGACCAGGAAGTGACAGAGCCAAGCAGCATTATCTCATTCATGCATCCTATGAAACTTTGAGATGAGACAACCCCTTTAAAGTGACAGGCAACTATATTCAAACGATACAGTTCCCACAAAAGAGAATACAGTATACAGTTCCTCTCTCTTACAAGCACATTGCCTCTGTCAGAAGATTGGGAATGTTCCCAGACTGCGGATCCAAGCACGTATTAGCCTAGTTAGTCTTTTGAGGCTGCTATGGTTGTAGCCACTAGAAAAAACCTTAAAGAAACCCTCCACCGGAGATCTACTAGTACTAGCCTCTCTACCTGTAATTGTCCAAGCAAAAGTCAGAATTTACTGTGCAGTCCTAAGTATCTGTAGCTTTAATCTTTTTTTGGTCAGGTTTGTGCACCAGATTTTCCTACTAGAACCGCACCAATCGACTGCTTATGATATAGGGGGCCACAGTATTATGCATTTTATCTCAGTGCAAGAAAAGTATCCGTCAATAGCAGTTTGGTGTCGGTCATGGCCAGTGTCGGACTGGGGTGCTTATGGCCCACAGGTGGAGTTGTTTCTAGGGGTCCACCAGTTGAACTGTTTTGGGGCCCACCGGTGGAGTTTATTTTAGGGGCCCAGACTACAGCCACTGTACATGACTGTACTTGCCTCCTATACCCTGCATTTAGCTTTTTGCCTCTTTTTTATGCATTTTTGCCTCTTCGGAGAATGTATATGCAGTTGAAAAACTACTCCAGGTCTATCATGCTCAGGGGCCCACCGGGGGTTTCCCCTATTCCCTTATGGGAAAGTCCGAGCGTGATCATGGCATGGATTTGGCGTTCCTCATTTGGGATCTTGACTTTTCTCTTTCTTGCTGCTTTGGCTGTGCAGACTTTCTATCCTCTTGGATCTAATTCCCCTTGTTAATATGATTTTGTGCTTCTCTAACCTTCAACCTGTTGCTCGTTTTCCAGTTGATTATGTTTGAGTGCCTTTCTAGTTGATGTCCAGGGACCCATGACCCTGATCATCAATGAGAAGAACCTGCTTTGTCTTACTAGTTGCTGGGAATAAGAATGGGGAAAACCAACTGTTGTCGAAGTTCTGCAGCTAACATCGAACCTGTGGCCTAAACAGGAGTCTACAGAAAAATGGTGACCGATAGGTAGAAAGCACAATCCGATGGGCAGTTTGTTGGGTGACCTAGAGTCATTAACGGAAAATTGTATCAGAGTTTGATGTGTTTGCCTATAGGGATGATACTTAAAGGGGTTGTCTCACTACATTGATTCCTCTTACCTCAGTCCTGATTTCAGGGGCGTCTTTACTTTCTACTACTTGCCTGTAGTGATGAGCTGCTGAGGACACCAGGTCTGTAGCTATAGCAACCAGCACTGGCAGCCTATCAGGAGAGATCAAACAGGTCTGTAGCTATAGCAACCAGTGCTGGCAGCCTATCAGGAGAGATCAAACAGGTCTGTAGCTATAGCAACCAGTGCAGGCAGCCTATCAGGAGAGATCAAACAGGTCTGTAGTTATAGCAACCAGTGCTTACAGCCTATCAGAGATCAAACAGCTCTGTAGCTACAGTAACCAGTGCTGGAAGCCTATCAGGAGAGATTGAACAGGTCTGTAGCTATAGCGACCTGAGGAGCAAGAGGGGATATCTAGGAATAGGTAGGGCACTGTTAATGGACACATATTACAAAGTGACTTGTTTTTGCAAGATCTTTAACATAAAAAGCAGCAATCCTTGTAGGGAGGCAACCCCTTTCAAGGGGTTTTCTCTTTACAATGATTAGGTTTCAACATGTTTGGACATATAATGGAAGACTTTTTCTAAGTATAGTGCTTTGTTAATTTTGTTTTGGTCAGGAGATAAAGAAGATTTTATCTCTTCTTAGAGCACATAGATTTCTCCCGTTATGACCATCTCTCTCTCCTCTGTCTCTTATCTCTCATTGCTCTAAGCTCCCTCACCCTGACCATGGTGAGTCACCTCCTGCAGAGT
Organism: Phyllomedusa bahiana; assembly: GCA_025379985.1. Classification (NCBI taxonomy): domain Eukaryota; kingdom Metazoa; phylum Chordata; class Amphibia; order Anura; family Hylidae; genus Phyllomedusa; species Phyllomedusa bahiana. Next base: position 132,967 of record JAODAL010004765.1, read on the forward strand.
CTTATCTCAAGCTACGGACTGTGTTTACTTAGCTAAATGAGTTCTGCAGCCTTGTCTAGTATACTTTATAAATCTCCTGCACTCATGTCAGTGTAACAAAAATAGCTAGGCACAGCAGAGCTAAGGTGTCAATCACTGCTATAGCTCCACCCACAGCTATACCAGGAAATGTGAGTCTGGAGCTGGCTGTGGCTCTGTGAAACTGCATGGTGAGACAATCTCTTTAACAAAAATACAGTTAATATGCCTTTCAGATACCATCTATCTTCTTAGAGGCATATCTATATAGGGTGGAGAAGAACCTGGGACCTGAACCAAAGGTTTCTTTGTTGTATAGGTTGGTACCTGTATTATAAATGGCTCATGATAGGTGCGCAACCTGGTACAGATTTGCTAGTGAGACCTAGGAGCTTTAAATGACGCTTCTGATCACCTTCTGTATATAGATTTGATTGCCTGAGCTGCCCCGGTTCAGACTCGGAGCAGGCACATACTTGGAAGGAGCTGAGCTCTGCTGTTTATCTGATGCTATAACTTATAATACTTGTATGTCAGCCAAAGCCAAGTGCAGGACGAAGGACATCAGGGCTTAGATCTTTGGCCGCTGTTACATCCATTAACAAGTTTTGTAATAATTTACAAGAAAATGTTCTGAGAAAACAGTCATAAAAGAATAGGAGAAGACATCTTGTACGTTTTGTGGTCTTGCAGTCACTGTGACGTTCTTGATGATTTGACACTCCATTGTCACCTCTCCCCGGTGGTCCTCTGGAGCACCGCAAGCAGTGGTAGAAGCCACTCAATCTAAGTAGGTCCCGGTGTTCACCAAAGCCCACTGCAAGGTTGGGTTTGCTGCGGCGGGAGTGCTACCAGGTCGCTACTCCTGACACAACTTGCTAGTGGTGGCAGCCAAGGTGCAGCGAGATACCGAATCCTAAGACAAAACTCATAGTTGGGGACAGGCAGGAAGGTCAGGGCAGGCTGCAAAGGTTCGTAGACAGGAAACGTAGCAATGGGCCAGGAACATGGCAAGAAAGGAACATTTTCTCTAAGGCTATGTTCACACGGCTTAAATCTGGACATATTTGGCCGCGTATTTTGCGCCGTACTGCGCTCTAATATGGGCAAAATCCGTCCCAATCATTACGGTAATCCATAGCTCTCATAGAGAACTATGGACTACGCCTCCTCTCCCCGGGTGTTCAATACGGCGAGCGGGGAGATATGTGACATGTCATTTAATTCATGGCGTTTACGCGCCGGGAGTAATGAATGTCTATGGGGCCGGCGGGCCGCAGGCCCCCCCACCCCGCGGGAGCTCCCGAACACATGGCGTAATTATGGGGCGTAATTACGCATCGCAATTATGCCGTGTGAATTTAGCCTTAGGCACAAGGCACTATAGACCTGGCAGGGAAGTAGTAGGAGTGTCCAAGGTATATAGGGCCCGTGCCCAGCAATCAACCCATTACTGGTGCGCTGGCCCATTGAATTTCAAAGAGGCGGCTCGCTTGTCCTAGGGAGCGGGGGCAGAGGAGCACTTGAAACAGGAGCATGGCAGGGTAAGTACGTGCTTGAGGTACGGGTGCCCTGCAGACCAACATGTGGGCTGCGGTGCCACTCGTGACACTATCCTTTGGATTTTAAGAGCCAACAGTACAAACTGATACACCGTCAATACGTTATATTCTTGGCACTGCAGAGATGCCCTATAGATTTCTAACTGTTCATTGATGAAACCAGAACCTCAGTCATTGAGCATAACCTGTGCAGCCAACATCCCTCATCCATATTATGGGTCAACTTAAAGGGACAGCCTGTGGTAGCCGGCCAGTGCTCGAATTGGGGATGATCATCTCTGAGTATATAAACCTGTTCTAAGCTGCCACAACTTGGTTAAGCAACAATGCAACAAGCAACAATGAATTGCAGCTTGAAAAAAATCCACATTGTAGTATGTGATTGTAACAATACCTGTCATAGAACCGGGGCACATAACTGATGTTGGAGGGGTCTGACACGCACTGCTCCTTCTGCCTTGTCATGGCCCAGCAACCCCCTGCAGAGACCACCAGGGAGATTACTGGATATCAATGAGTTCCCATTGCGTGCTTCACCCTTTGTATAAGTCCGTCTGTATACAGTTATCTCCCTCTAGTGGTTGCTGCATGCAGCCATAATTATACAGTTTATGAAGTCTAAATACTAAGCTCCACTAGGCAGAAACATAATGATAACACGAAGAGGAGTTCTCAGTAAGGCGATGTTCACACGGCTGATTTTGGGACAGATTTCAGTCCGTACTGCGCGCCGTATTTGCGCTCCAATACGGCCGAAATCTGTCCCTGTCATTACAGTAATCCACAGTTCTCATAGAGAACTATGGATTACGTCTCTCCTCCCCGCTCGGCGAATACGGTGCGGGGGGGAGAAAGTGACATGTTCATTATCCCGGTGGAATACGCGCCGTGGATAACCATGTCTATGGGGCCAGCGAGCTGCCGGCCCACCCGCTCCCGTACACACGCCGTAATTGTGGCGCAATTACGGCGTGAATAAGCCGTCTGAACATAGCCTTAGAAGTGAGGACATAACTCCATGTGGCACTATAACACTGGAACCACTTGGAGAAAAATGCAGCACTAGCTGCTACTTCAAGGGGTATTCTCATCTCAGACATTAGGGCAACATGTATGATCGGGTTTTTCACCCTTTTTCTGATGTAAAATGCACCTAACTGAGCGGCTACAACGTCTAATTATTATTATAATTTATTTTAAAGCGCCATTGATTCCAGGGCGCTGTACATTCGAGGGGGTTACATACATTACATAAGTCAAACGAGTGCAGTGATAAGGGATAATGACAATTGGCAAGACAGAGGGAGAGAGGACCCTACCCGCGAGGGCTTACAATCTACAAGGAGGGGGAAAGAGAGAGGAGGTGAGGGGCAGACATGTCTGTGGAGGAAGTAGTGACAGCAGGGTTATTGTTGGTTATAGGCAAGCCTGAAGAAATGGGTTTTCAGGTTGCTTTTGAAGCTGGTGAAAGTGGAGGAGAGTCTGATGTGTTGGGGCAGTGAGTTCCAGAGTGTGGGGGAAGCACGGGAGAAGTCTTGGAGACGGTTGTGTGAGGAGCTGATAAGGGGAGAGCAGAGGAGAAGGTCCTGTGAGGAGCGGAGATTGCGTGAGGGGAGATATCTGGAGACTAAGGCAGAGATGTATGGAGGGGAGAGGTTATGGAGAGCCTTGTAGGTCATGGTTAGTAGCTTGAAGTGAATTCGCTGGGCAATGGGAAGCCAGTGCGGGGATTGGCGAGAGGGGGAGGCAGGGGTGGGGGGTTTTAAAATTTGCCCTAATGAATTTTTTGGCGCATTGCTCATAAGACGACACTTTTTAAGTGCCTAAAATGAGGGGTTTTTTGGGGGGTGTTCTGGGGGCGTGCTCCACATGGTAATTTTTTGACCCATATTTTGAATGTGTTTGGGCAAACACAAAGGGGCATTACTGCTGGACAAAGCCCTTATCTAATGGCTTGCCTGAGCCTGAGGAGACGGAGTGGAGCTGGATTTGCTGTTGGGGAAAAAATGTCCAATATTTTCAATTCCCCCTTTGCAATAAAAAAAAGGGTTTTTTATTAAAAATTAAACCCAAAATTTGGTTAAAAAAATGAAATTTTTTAAATTGAATAAAAAATATGGATATAGTTTTAATTTTAAAATTTTTCAATACCCCCAAAACATAAAAAATATCTCCTTTTAAAATGTTTTTTCCCAATTAATAAAAAATCTAAAACTAATTTTCTTTAAAAGATTTTTTTAAAAACGATTCATTTAATACCCCTCCTTACCCCAGCTTTTTTGCCCCCGGGGGGGCCCCGTTTTATTTTTATTTCCAATTTCAATATGTCCCCCGCGGGACCATAAACCGGGGCCTTTCCTCCGTATCAAAAAAAAAATCTTTTTATGAAATTAAAAGGGGTTTGTAGTGGGCTCAGAGGTAAATTTTTTACCTAAAGCCCCCAAAGGGTCCTGATTAAACCCCTGAAAGGGAAAACCAAAACCTAGGATTTATTTTTCTTTTAAAAAAACCCAGGAGCTAAATTGAGGTTTTTTTTTTTAATTTATTTCCCATTTTTGACTAATTACAAGGGCACAGAGGAGGGAGTAGTTTGACAGCACGGGGTTTTTAAAAACAATCGTAGCTCCCTGAGAGGAGAGGGTGATGCCCTGGGGCAGGGTTTTCCCGGCCAGGAATGAGGAGCTCTCACCCCCGGGTCGTATCCCGGGAGGACCCTGTAAAAATGGATCACAAAGGGGCAGCAAGAAAAAACCCCGGGTGCAGAATTTTTAAATTAATGATGAATGGAGAAAATTTTTGGGTTTTTTTATTTTGCTTTTCCCAAACGTCAATTTTCCCTTCGTGGAAAAAACCCCTTTAAAAAAACCCGCTGATGATGTTTTTCAGATTTTTATTTTTAAAAACTTTTTTAATCCCATTAATTTTAAAAAATGTGTTTTTGCTGCTCTCCCCCCTTTATTCTACTTTCCAGCAAGAGCCGGCAAAAGCACAGGTTTTTGAGGGGCCCTGTGGTCCCCAAGCGGATCAGCCCCATAGTTTCTATCACTGAAATCCCTTTTTTTAATGACTCTCTTTTTTCCACCCTATCTGTGCCTTTATACATTTTTTTGGGGCATTACTAATGAAATTTGCCCCAAAACCAACACAGGCGAGGGGGGGGAAAAATTTAGACCCCCATTTAGGGCACAAAAAAACCCCATTTTCTTTAAAATCAGGCGTGAAAATTACACTGAAAAACGAGACTCGACTTTTTCACTTTGGGAACGCCCCTTCCTTCTTTACATGGCCCCCCTTTAAAGGGGCTCCCTCCAGATATCGGGGCCTCTTTGCACCCCAAATTACCGGGTGCGGGCCCCGTTCATCCCATTTTTAAATCTCCCGCCGCCATTCCGGGGCGTTTAATTTAGGCCTGTGGCGCTTTGTAATGCCCCAGATCTCGGGGGGGGGGGTTGCGGGGCGGGGGCCTAAAAACCTTAGCAAGGCTACATTTTATTGCTTCATTCGGTATTTCTGGGGCGCTTTTACTGCTAAAACGGGTTGGAGCCCCTTTTCAAAGGGGGTTTTCCTGAGCCAAAAAATTTTCCCCAAAAATTTGCAAGAATGCGCTGTGGAACGTTTAAAATTTTTCGGCGCATTCTATGTCGTTATCCCAAAATCCAAGCAGGTCCCCCCCCTTAAGGATATTAAGGGGGAACCCACGCCATAAAGGGTCTTGAAGTGGGGGGGCCCCCGCCTGTGGGAAACAGGGGAGAAAAAGCGCCATTGAAGTAAAGGAGGTGAATTTGGTTTTTTTTTTTTTTTTTTTTGAAGGGTTTTTCCACCAACAAAATCACCAAGGGGTGACCAGACGTGTTCCTAACACAAGAGCGAACCCTACTGGGTATCAGGCCCCGGATCAGACCAATGCTATCGCACCTCTGCTAACCCTACAGTGTAGGGGGCCCCCGGAGCAAAAGGGATGCCCACTGCCCCTTGCAAACCCCATACTGTGTATGGGGCCCCCGGAAAGCAGACGGATGTCATTGCACCTCTGCAAACCCTACTGTGTATGGTGCCCAGAGCAAAAAAATGGATGTCATTTGAAAACCTCTGCTAACCCTACTGTGTTTTGGGGCCCCCGGGCAAAAAGGATGTCACTGCACCTCTGCTAACCCTAATGTGTAGGATGCCCACCAGCAGATGGCTGTCGCTGCCCTTTCCCTTAAACCCTATGTGTTGGCCCCCCCGGAGAAGATGGCTGTCGGCCCTTCCTTTGTAACCCTACTGTGTTGGTGCCCGGGGGCGATGGATGTCACTGCATTTTTGCAAACCCTACTTTTGTATGGGGCCCCGGAGCGCCAGATGTCACTGGTCCTTGCAAAACCCTACTGTGTAGGGGGCCCCCGGAGCAGAGGGTTTTCACTGACCTCTGCTAAACCTACTGTGTATGGGGCCCCCGGGAACGGATGGATGTCAATTGAAACCTTTTGTTTAAACCCTTTACGGGGTTTTAGGGGGCCCCGGAGGGGCAAAAGTCACTCCCACCTCTGCTAACCTTCTGTGTATTGGGGCCCCCGGAGGGGCCCAGATTTTAATTTGCACCTTGAAAAACCCTACTGTGTAGGGGGCCCCCCGGAGCGGGACGGATGTAAATGCACCTTGCAAACCCCCTTACTTTTGTAGGGGCCCGGGGGCAGTTGGCTTTTCGCTGAACCTCTGTTTAACCCTTATGGGGGATGGTCCCCCGGAGCAGAGGGGATGCCCTTGAAACCTCTGAAACCCCTACGTGTTTGGGGCCACGGAGTGATGGCTGTGTTTGCACCTTTGCTAACCCAAATGTGTTATGGGGCCCCCGGAAAGGATGGCTGTCGTGCACCTTTTTTAACCCCTTACTGTGTAGGGGGCCCCCGGAGCAAGGGGCCCGTCGCTGCACCTCTGAAAACCCTATGGGGTTAGGGGGCCCCCCCGGGAGCAGATGGCGGGTCGCTGAAACTTTTGTCCCCCTACGTGTATGGGGCCCCGGAGGGGATGGATGTCACTGAAAACCTCGGTAACCCTATGTGTATGGGGCCCCGGAGCAAAATGGCTGTCGCTTTGCCCCCTTTTGAAAAACCTATGAAATTGCCTTTTCCCCCGTTGGCCAATTCTTATGGATGCGTGGGAAATGCCCCTTCCAATTTTGGATTTGAGCTCAGGAAAATGATCTGAAGAAAATTTTTAGAGTTAGAGGAAAAACAAAATAGAGGGCATTAAAAAAGGGTTATCATCGAGCCCCAAAAAGGCCCCCCTAGGAATGTCTTTTACAAAAAGAAAGGAGGTAAAATGAGATTAATGTCCGTTTAATCTCAACTTAAAACCCCAGCACATGGTCAAAAATACGTAAAGGATTTTGGGGGGGAAAACGGGTAGTGTATTAAAAACGGGGCCCCAAGTGTTAGCAAAAAAACAAATCCCCTGAATATCCCCTAATGACCCCCAAAGGAAGGGGCCCCCAAAATTTAAAAGGATTGTTGGTGAGGAGCCATTATTCCCATCTTATGTTTTCCATTAAAGTACCGGGACCAAAAAACAATTTTTTTTTTTTCCTTGGGGGAATTGTGTTGAATGTTGAACATGACTAAAAACCAATGTTTTTCCAAAAATTCACAAGCCAAAAAGGAAATATCGTTTATTCACTAAAATTACTTTTTGTTTAAGAATGTATATACAGTATTTGGGCCAAATGCCCTTGGTTCAAAGAGGGTTTTGGTCGGAAATTACCTCACGCAAATTTAAAAAAACTCCCCGGTGGGGGAACCCATGTGGGGGTTTATAACTCGGCCCAAAGGGTTTGTTGATCCCTTTAAATTTAAAAAACCACCCCCGTGACATTTCCTCAAATCCCATCAAGTGACCCCAAAAGCTTTTTAAAAAAGGGTGGGGGTTATTGTTCTGGTGCACTTGGGCTTTGGGGTGGGGAAAACTTCATGCGATTGTAAAAAAAAAAGAGGGGACAAAGGGGTTTTGTTACATTAAAACACAAAACCCCCTTGGCCTTAATGAAAAAAAGAGTTTCAGCTCTTTTTTTTTGTCCCTTGTTTTTTACTGGGAATCTTTACTCTTTGGACTCTTGCTATTCTTTGTCTTTTTTTAAAAATTTTTTTTTATCATTCTCTTTCCCCCCACCCTTGATGACAACATTGGCTATAATCGACGTTTTTCATCATTTGTTCTATGGGGGGGACGTCCCTTATGGCAAAAAAGAATTTTGGCGATAGAAGGGGGCTTTAAAAAAATCAAATGACCCCCTTTAAAATTTTAGCAATGTGATAACTTTTAAAATTTTTGTATGATTTATGTATACTTAGGGGTTTTTTTTTTAGTTTTATTTTTATTTTTGTAATGGGATTTTTTGTTTACGCCCTTTTTAATATTAAAGTAGTTATGCTTATTTGCAGGGGCTATTGACATACCTGTAATTCTATTTGGGGTTTTATCCCCTCCCTAAAATTATTACCTGTAATTTTGTATCAGTTTTTTGATTTTCGTGGCCCTTTTAAGATATTTTCTATATGTTGTTATGTGTTAAAACAATTTTAGTTTTGACAATATCACCTTTTTTAAAAAGTACCCCTTTTTTACATTTGCGGGTGTTGGTTGGGGGCGCATGCGTGGTGGGGGGACGGGGGATGTGCCCGGTTTCCCGCTCGGCGTCCTTAAAGCGGGCCCCGGGCTGATTTGGAAGTCTTGTGCTTCCCTGCCCCGCGCGTTGGGGGCGGGGAAACCCCCGGAAGTGGGGTTTCCCGGGCTAGCCCCCCTTTGAACATGCGCATGCGCCGTTAATATTTAATGGACTACCAGCGGAATTTTTAAAGGGGTTTGGGGGTTTTTAGTGGTTTTTAGAACCCCTTGAGGAAGCAAAACTTTTTCGAAAAACCCAGGTCAGGGCGCAGGTTTAAAACCTATTTGGACAACCGATTGGGGTTACCTTATCACACTGCAATTACCTTTTTAGTTTCTCTGATTCCATTTTTAAAAACAACTATGCTGATTTAATTGCATGGAAAAACTTTGAAAAAAGTGCATGCAAGGGAGTAAATCTACCAACCCTTTTCTCATCTGGGTGTGTCCTATTTTTACAATTCCCTTTGCTTATTATACTTTGTTTTTTTAAGGGTGCTTTTTTTTTGATTATTTGTAGCACTTTTTCATTCCCGGGCTTTTTGTATTTTAAAAGGATTGTTTAAAAAAAATTTGATTCCTTTTATGCCCTTTACTCTCCAATTCTCTGTTTTTGCTATGGCGATGCTGTAGGGGAGGGGGATTTATTATGGAGGGAGCCTTTACTTTTTTGGGCTCAAAAGTTGAGATCTCTTGGGCTTAAAATTGTGTTTGTATAACCCTAAGTGTTTTGGGGCCCCGGGGCAGTTTGGGGTCACTGCACCTTGTGACCCTACTGTGTATGGGGGGTTGGGGCAGCAGAAGCCATGCCCCCTTGCTAACCCCCACTTTTGTATGGGGGGCCCCCGGGGCGACGGATGACTGCCCCCCTCTGCAAAAAACCCACTGTGATGGGCCCCGGAAACAGACGGATGTACTGCCACCTCTGCTAAAACCCTACTGGGTATGGTGCCCCGAGCCGACAGATGTACCCGCATCTCTGCTAACAAATTCTGTGTAGGGGGGCCCCGGGAAGACCCGAAAGTCATTGCACCTCTGCTAAAAACCCACTAAGTATCGTGCCCAAATTTTCATTCATTAAAATTTTCACTGTACTTGTTTGACTTATGTTGTGTTTTGTAACCCCCTCGAAAGTACAGGGCCCCGGAATCAATGGCGCTATAAAATAAAATTTAAAAATAATAAAAATAAAAAAAATGGGGCCCCGGAAACAGGCGGAGTAAATGCAAATTGCTAACCCCCACTGTGTAGGGCCCTGGAGCAGACGGATGGGCACTGGGACCCCTGCTAACCCTACTGTGTATGGGCCCCGGAAACCGCCGGGGTGTCCCCTGCACCCTCTGCTAACCCTTTCCGTGTATGGGGGCCCCCAAGCAGGAAAGGATGGGAAAGCACCTCTGCTAATCCTACTGTGTATGGATCCCCGGAGCGATGGGGGTTTTTCAATGCACCTCCCCTAACCATACTGTGTTTGGGGGCCCCCGGGCAGAAGGATGTGACTGCACCTCTTTCTAACCCTACCCGTGTATGGGGGCCCCCCCAGCAGAAAGATGTCACTTTCAAAAACTGTAAAACCCTAATGTGTATGGGGCCCCGGAGCGACAGATGTCACTGGGACCTCTGCTAAAACCCACTGTGTATGGGGCCCCGTAGCAGAAGGATGTCACTGCACCTCTGCTAACCGTACTGTGTTTTGGGGCCCCGGAGCAGACAGAAAGTCACTGCAACCTTTGCTAAACCCCACTGCGTATGGGGGCCCCCGGGGCAAAAAGGATGTCACTGCGCCTTTTTTCTAACCCTATGTGATGGGGCCCCGGAGGGGGACGGTTTTCAATAAACCTTGCTAACCCTACTGTGTATGGGGCCCCAGAGCAGATGGATGTCACTGCATCTTTGCTAACCCTACTGCGTATGGGGCCCGGAGCCCAAAGGGGTGTCACTGCCCCCCTCTGCTAAACCCCCCACTGTGTATGGGGCCCCGGAGAGACGGATTTTCACTGGAAAAATCTGCTAAACCCCACTGTTTTTTGGGGCCCCCCGAGCAGAAGGATGTTAATCAACCCTTTTCAAACCCTTTTCTGTGTATGGGGGCCCCCAGTTGACGGATGTCACCGGCACCTCTGTAAACCCCACTGTTTTATGGGGCCCGGAGCAGACGGATGTCACTGCACCCCCTGCTAAACCCCATGTGTATGGGGCCCGGAGAAAAGGTTTCCCCTGCCCCTCTGCTTTAAAAATACTGGTATGGGGCCCCCGGGCAGAAGGGTTTCATGCAACCCCTTTTAACCCTACTGTGTTTTGGGGCCCCAAAAGGGAGGCTGATGTCACTGCACCCCTGCAAAAAGTTTTGTGTATGGGGGCCCGGAGCAGCAGATGGGCAAATGCCCCTTGTAAAACCCCACTGGTATGGAGCCCCGGAGCAGACAGATGTCAATGAAACCCCTGCCCAAACCCAAAAGTGTAGGGGCCCCCTTTGGGAGCGGATGTCCCTGAAACTCTGTAAAAACTACTGTGTATGGGGGGCCCCCGGAAGACAGATGTCATTGCACCCCTGCTAAACCCCACTATGTATGTCCAAAATTTTTCATTCATTAATTATCACTGTTTTTTGTTTGAAATTATTTTTGTGTATGTTAAAAACCCCCGAAAGTACAGCGCCCCCGGAATCAATGGCCTTTTAAAAAAAATAATAATAATAATAATAATAATAATGGGGCCCCGGGCAGGCCGGCGGGTGTCAAATGCACCTCTGCTTAAACCTAGGGGTTTGGGGGCCCCGGGGCAAGGCGGATTTCACTGCCCCCTTTGCTAACCCCACTGTGTATGGGCCCCGGAGCCGACGGAAAGTCCCCCGAAAACCCCTTGGTAACCCTATGTGTATGGGGGGCCCCCCAAGCCCGAAAGGGTGTCACCGTCCCCGCTAACCTACTGTGTATGGGTCCCCCCCCCGGCCCGATGGGTTTTCACCCGCAAAAAACCCTAACCATTATGTGTATGGGGCCCCCGGGGCAGAAGGATGGTTTTATGCCCCCTCTGCCCAACCCTTTTTGTGTATGGGGCCCTTTTAGAAAATGATGTCACTGAACCCCTGGGTAAACCCTACCCGGGTAGGGGCCCCGGAGCAGACAGTTTTACTGCCCTTTGTAAAACCCCATGTGTATGGGGCCCCGTTGGGAGGGCGGTGTCACTGCCACCTCTGCTTAAAAAGTACTGTGGGATTTGGGGCCCCGGAGAGAAAGATGTCACTGCCCCTTTTCTTTAAACCCCCCTTTGGGATTGGGGGCCCGGGGCAAACGGATGTCACTGCGCCCCCTGTTTAACCCTACTTTTTATGGGGCCCTGGAGCAGACGGATGTCACTACACCCCCTGCTAAAACCCCACTGTGTTTTGGGGCCCCCAGAGCAGATGGATGTCCCCTGATCTCTGTAACCCCACTGCGTTTTGGGGGCCCGGAGCAAAAGGGGTGTACTGCACCTCTGCTAACCCCAATTTTGGGATGGGCCCCCGGGGGCAGACGGATATCACTGCAAACCCCTTTCTAAACCCCACTGTGTATGGGGGGCCCCCGAGCGGGCGGATGTCACTGCACCTTTGTAAACCCCAAATGGGTATGGGGCCCCGAGTAGCGGATGTCACTTTACCTCTGCTAAAAACCCATTGTATGGGGGGCCCCGGGGAAAACGGGGTGGGCATTTCCAACCCTTTTTCTAACCCTACTGTGTATGGGGCCCCCGGGGCAGACGGAATTTCCACGCACCTCTGCTTAAAAAATACTGTGTATGGGGCCCCCCGGGGCAGAAGGATTTTCACTGCCCTCTGCTAAAAACCCACTTTGTATGGGGCCCCCGGCAGGGCTGATTCACTTTCAACCCCCTGTAACCCCTAAAGTGTTTGGGGCCCGGAGGGCGATGTCCTGCACCCTGCTAAAAACCCCTGTGTTTGGAGCCCCGGAGGGAGCAGTTTCAACCTTGGGACCTCTGCTAAAAAATACTGTGTATGGGGCCCCCCTAGAAAACGGATGTCATGCCCCCTCTGCTAACCCTATGTTTTATGGGGGCCCCCGGGGCGATGGGGTGTAAATACAACCCCCGGCCTTAAAACCCCAATTTTGTATGGGGGCCCCCGAAACAGGGTGGCTGTGCTGCAACCCCTGCTTTTTCCCTAAATGGGGTATGGGGCCCCGTAGAGAAGGATGTCAAAAAACCTCTCTAACCCTACTGTGTTTTGGGGGCCCCTTTGCGGGCGGGTGTCACTTTCACCTCTTTTAACCCTACTGGTATGGGGCCCCGGGCAAACGGATGTCAAATGGCCTCTGCTAACCCTAATGTGTATGGGGGGCCCGGAGGGAGACGGATGTCAAATACCCTTGCTAACCCTCGGTTTTTTTGGGGCCCCGAGCAGATGATGTCACTGGGAAACTTGCTAAACCCCCATGAGTATGGGGGCCCGGACAAAAAGGATGTCAATGCAAAATTTCTAACCCCCCCTGTGTATGGGGGCCCCCGGGGCAGACGGAAAGTCCCCGCACCCCCTGCTAACCCTTTTTGTGTAAGGGGCCCCCGGGGCGAAGGGTGTCCCTGCACCTTTGTAACCTTTCGTGATGGGGCCCCCAAGCAGGGCGGTTTTAAATGAACCCCTGCCCAACTCTACTGGTTTTGGAGCCGGGGCAGGGAGGGCAAAAGCACCCCTGCTAACCCTTGTGTATGGGGGCCCCCGGGGCGACGGATGTCACTGACCTTTTCTAACCCTTGTTTATGGGGGGGGTGGAGCAAAAACGGTTAGCGCTGTGCAGAATTTCCACGCCCTTTTTCCGGCCCCTATTAGTGTTGGTTTATTTAAAAAATTTTTGGGCTCAACTGTGCCCGCTTTTGTGGGGGGGAAGGCCTTTTTGAATTGTACTTTAAGGGGCCCCTTAAATTTTTGTGCAGTCCCTCCCTTTTAAAAATGTAACCCAATCAATTTTAAAAAAAAAGAGAATTTTCAATTAAGTTCTGGCCTTCACTTTGCCATCTACTAAATGTTCCTAATGTGTGAAAAACACCACAGTATGTAATCACAATGAAAATTCATGTTTCTCTTGAACATGCGATTCACTGGATAAGCGAATAGTCAAGGAAATATCAAGACATGACATTAGGTTTCAGGTTCAGACTAAAATTAAACCCGTGAATTGCCCCCAGCAGAATAGTTTAGTGCAGCTTGGGGGGTAATTAAAAGGTTAACTAAAGGGTCAGTACGGATAAGTAATGGTTTTTACATTTGTGGGTGCCCCCGCAGAATTTGTGAGTTTCAGGGTCTGGAGTTTAAACGGATGTAACCCCCGGGGTCAGACAGGATAAGTAATGAAAGGAAACCGTGACTGCACCCGCAGAAAAGTGAGTGCCCGCCTGGGGATAATACAGGATGTTTAAATCCCGGATCAGTAAAGGGGTAAGTTTAAGTAAATACACAGTGGGCTGCACCCGCAGAATAGTGAGCGCAGCTCTGGAGGATAAAAACAGGAGTAATCAGGATCAGTACAGGATAAATAATGGTTTTACCCCGTGACCCGCACCAGAGAAAAAGTGAGCGCAGCTCTGGGGATAATACAGGGGTTTTAAATCAAAAATCAGTACAGGATAAAGTTTAAAGTATTTTACAGTGATTTCCCCTAGCACAATAGTGAGTGCAGCTCTGGGGGTATTTAAACAGAATGTAAAATTTAGGATCAGTACAAGAAAAAAGTAATGTATGTACAGTGACTGCCCCCAGCCCGAATGGGGAGTGCAGCTCTGGAGGATAAATACAGGAAGATAACTCCGGGTCAGTTTCGGGGTAAGTAATGTATGTATAGTGGGCTGCACCAGCAGAAAAGTGAGTGCAGCTTGGAGTATAATACGGTTTTAACTAGGTCCCGTTTCGGGGGTAAGTAAAAGTTGTAACCCCCCAAATGACTGTTCCAGCAAAAATAGTTTAGTTTGGAGCTCTGGGTATTTAAAACAGAATGTAACTCTGGTTCGGTAAAGGATAAGTAATTTTATGTTTTCACAGTGCTGCCCCCGCAGAAAAAGTGAGTTTAAAATTGGAGTATTTAAAACGAAAGTAACTCTGGATCGGTAAAGGGGTAAGTAATGTTTGTTTCACAGTGAATTTCCCAAGCCCGCATAGTGAGTGCAGCTCGGAGGATAATACAGGATGGGAATCGGATCAGTTGGGATTTAAGTTTAATTTTATTTTTACGTGACTGCACCAGCAGGGAAAAGTGGTGCGCTCTGGGGTATAATTTCAGGATGTAAAACAGGATCAGTAAGGATAAGTAATGTTTTGTACAGTGACTGCACCCGCAGAATAGTGAGGAGCTCTTTGGGGGTATAATACAAAGGGTGGGAAACTCAGGATCGGGACAGGTTTTAAAAATGTATGTAAAACAGTGAAGGCCTTCCCGCGGAATAGTGGAGTACGCTTGGAGTTATAAAACGGATGTAACTCAGGATGTACAGGATAAGTTTAAAGTATGTACCAAATGACTGCCCAAACAGAATAGTGGGGTGAAAAATCTGGGGTTTAAACAGGATTTTAACCCCCGGATCATTTAAAAGGGTAAAATAATGTATTTTTCACAGTGAAATGCACCAGCGTTTTGTGAGTGCAGCTTTTGGGTAAAAATTTTCAGGATGTTTAAATTTAGCATCAGTATGGGATAAGGAAAGTATGTACACAGTGACTGCACCGCAGAATAGTGAGTGGGAGCTATGGAGTATAATACAGGATGTAAAAGGGTTTTAATAAAAAATAAAGGGAATGTATGTACAGTACCCGCACCAGCAGAATTGTGAGTGCAGCTCTGGAGTATTTAAAACAAGGCTGTAAATCGGGTCAGTTAAAAGGGTAAGTTTAAAGTAAGTTTCACAGTGACTGCACAGCAGAATTTGTGAGTGCAGCTCTGGAGAAAAATACAGAATGTAAAACGGTTTAGTACAGGATAAAAAATTTTATGTACACAATGAATCCCACCCGCAGCATAGTGAGGGGCAGTCTGGAGTATTTAAAACAAAGGTGTAACTCCCGGATCAGTAGAGGTAAGTAATGTATGTACACAGTGACCCGCCCCGCGAATAGTGGGGTGCAGCTTTTGGATGATAATACAGGATGTTTAAAAATCAGGATAGTACAGGATAAGTTATGTATGTTTTCGTGGGCTGCCCAGCCGGGTAGTGAGTGCAGCTCTGAGTATAATTCCCGGCTGTAAAAAAAGGGTCGTACAGGGTAAGTAATGTATGTACAAAGGGCCCGCCCCCAGCCCCAAAAGTTTAAATTTCAGTCTGGGGGTATAATACTGGATGTAACCCCAGGATCAGTTTCAGGATAAGTTTAATTTTATGTACACAGTGACTTTCACCCGCGGGAAAAGTGAGTGCAAACTCTGGAGGATTTAAAACAGGATGTAACTCAAAGGGTCAGTTTCAGGATAAGTAATGTAAGTACACAGTGGGCTTCCAGAAAAAAAAGGGGGGGGGAAAGGTTTTTTTCAGTTTTGGAGGATAAAAACAGGGGTGTAAATCAGGATCCAAATACAGGATAAGTAAAAGTATTTTTCAGTGTCTGCAACCCAGCAGAAAAAGTGGGGTGCAGCTCTGGAGCTATAATTTCAGGATTTTAACTCGGGATCAGTACAGGATAAGTAATGTATGTAACAGGGACTGCACCCGCAGAAAGTGAGTGCAGCTCTGGAGGATAATACGGAATTTTAAAAATTCAGGTCGTAAAAGGGTAAGGATGTATGTTTCGTGACTGCACCAGCAGAATAGTGGTGCAAACTCTGGAGGATAATAAGGATTTTTACGGATCAGTAGGGCTTTAAAACATTTACAATGTTTTCTAGCTTTTATATAGACTAATTCCATTTATGGAGTGCAAGTTGTATTTTTGATGGATTTGTACTTCATCAGTATGTTACACAGCTTCCATACAAAGTGTCATGGTTAGCAGTTAATGGGGGACCAAGGTATTGACCCCCTGGGCCCAATAAACATCTGCTAAAAAAACGCCCCCAATCTGTTTTTTTTTAAATTTTTTAAAAACTTGCAGAAGTAATAATTAGATGGAAATGGCTCCTTGGGGTTCTGTAGTTTTAGTGAATATGTGAAGTCACTCTTGCCTCACGCCAGTCCAGTCCTATTGCCAATCATAAAAGTACTGATGTCTATGAAAGCTGAGGGATCGTATGGGCTTAACAGCTGCCTATGTTTCATCTTGAACATAACACCTGCTGCGTTATGACATTGTGTTACAAGGCACGCGCTGCAGGAGACTGTATGTCATTAATGCATAAAGCCAAGAGACAAATACCGAGTCAGGCCCGGGGTCAGCATCTTATACTATAAAAGAATAAGGAGAAAGGATCAGAGTATAAAAGCAAACACAAAATAGAAAAAACAAAGGGGAAAATTGTATTCCTGTATCAAAAAAAGTTTAAAAAGGAAAAAGGGGGGCTAAAAGATCCCGTACAAAAATAAACTGCTATTAATGCCCCTAGAAAAAGAATTAAGCTATAATACTGCCCCTATGTAAAAGAATATAACTCTATAATACTGCTCCCTTTTGTAAGAATTAAAATTTATAATACTACTCCCCCTGTACAAAAAATATAAATAAATAATCTGCCCCTATATACAAGAATTAACACTTTACTATGCCCCCTATGTACAAAGAATATAATACTATAATACTGCCCTAGTAAAGATATAACTCAATAATACTGCCCCTATGTACAAAAATATAACTACTTTAATACTGCTCCTTGTACAAGAATATAATACAATAATACTATCCCCCCCCCATGTACAAGAAAATTAAATACTGAATACTGCCTCCTAAGTACAAGAATAAAATACTGAATACCCTCCTATGTACAAGAAAAAAAACTACTGTATACTGCCCCATATGTACAAGAATAAAACACAATAATTCTGACCCCCTTTTTTCAAGAATTAATACTTAATATGCCCCCTTGTACAAAATATAATACTAAATATGTCCTTTGTACAAGAAAATAAACATAATACTGCTCCTATGTACAAAAATTTTAATACAAAATACTACTCCTATGTACAAAAATAAACTACGTAATATGCCTCCATTTTCAAGAATATAAAAACTGTAATACTGACTATATGACAAGAAAATAATATGTAAAACTCCCCTCTGTACAAGAAAATAACTACTATAATACTGCTCCTATGTACAAGAATATAACTACTGTAAAACTGCCCCTTGTACAAAGAATATAACTACTATAATAGCCCTATGTACAAGAAAAATAACTACTAATATGCTCCCATTCAAAAAATTTTAACTACATAATACTACTCCCCATTACAAGAAATAACTACTGTAATACTGCCTCCTTGTAAAGAAAAATTTAAATACTGTAATACTGCCCCCTATTACAAGAATAAACTACTGTAATAATGCACCAAAGTACAAGAATATAACTAATAATATGCTCCTATGTAAAGAATATAACTCTGTAATACTGCTCCCTTTTTTTCAAGAATATAACTACAATAATATACTCCTTGTACAAGAAATAACTACTAAATATGCCCCCTAGTACAAAAAAATAACACTAAGTACTACCCTATGACAAGAATATAACTGTTTAAAACTCCTCCTATGTACAAGAATATAACTGCTATAATACTGCCTCCTTTACAAGAATAAAATACTATAATACTGTCCCCTATGTACAAAATATAACTACTTAAGACTTCCCTTGTACAAGAATATAACTACTAAATACGCTCCCTAGTACAAGAATATAAAATACTATAATACTGCCCCTAGTACAAGAAAATAACTACTAAATACTTCTCCCATGTACAAGAATATAACTTTTAATACGCCCCAGTACGAATATAACTACTATAAACTTCCCCTTTATCAAAATATAACTCTATAATACTGCCCCTTATGTACAATATACCCACTAAATACTTTTCCTATGTACAAGAATTAACACTATAATAATGCTTCCTTGTAAAGAAAATAATCTTTAAAACTGCCCCTATTTCAAAAAGGGAAAAGGGGTTGTTCTTTTTTATTGTCAAAGAAAAATTCCTTGGGAGAGGATAAAATTTTGGAATAAACTCCCTTTAAGGGACCTACAGTGGTGACAATAACTGAAGGAGATGGCGCAGTAGAAATAACTGAAGGAGATGGCGCAGTAGAAATAACTGAAGGAGATGGCACAGTAGAAATGCTTTACTCATTGTCCCTTGTGTTCAGAACTCAGGTGCAGTTTTCTTCTATAAAGCGTGTAAACATGTGGTTACATCATTTTTACAAGTTCAAAAGTATCAGTCCATGGGGGTTGGCAGTTTTACACTGGTACGGACTATGGACCTAGGGGAAAAAATTGTCTGATTGATTTCCTCTCTTGGTGAAATTTGCGAGGCAACACACAATCTTTTCAGGTTCCCCAAAGTATTTTCACTCCCTTTTAGCTTTCTTATGATTCGACAAAAATCAGGACAGTCCCGGAGGGGCTTCAGCAGGGGCAGAAGCACTGAAGTGAGAAGCTTGATGGACTGCAGTTTTGGAAGCAGGCACCACACCAACATAGGATATCTGGTTGCTTCTCGGCCTCTTGGC